>SJYA01000424.1:797105-864050 GCA_006410615.1 Neotragus moschatus | reverse complement strand
AAAAAAAAATATATATATATATTTCTTTTTCTTTTAATGTTTTTGAATACCAGGTAAGAGATAAGGGGAAACTCAGAGATAGTGGTTGTCGTTCACTTACTACTATGAGCTCATTTATAAATTTAAATAAAAAGTTAACAGTTCTTTTTTAGTGAAAACTACTACTAAAGCCATAAAAGAAAAATATGAGAAAATGATGTATTTAATTATAAGAATGAGTGAATTTTACCACTCTCAATAATTTATTAACAGAATATTACATGTAAAACATCAATATAGATATGTGCTGTTCAATAGTGTAGTCACTAGACTCAATAGACATGAGTTTGAGTAAACTCTGGGAGTTGGTGATGGACAGGGAGACCTGGCATGCTGCAGTCAGCAGGGTCGCAAAGACTCAGACAGTACTGAACAACTGAACTGAACTGCACTGAGCCTATGTGGATATTTATATTTGAATTAATACAACTTAGTTAAGATTTAACAGTTTGTCATTTGTATTAGTCACAATTAAAATATTCAGTGACCACATGTGGTTCAGTTCAGTTCAGTTCAGTCGCTCAGTCATGTCCGATTCTTTGTGACCCCATGAATCGCAGCACACCAGGCCTCCCTGTCCATCACCAACTCCCAGAGTTCACTCAGACTCACGCCCATCGAATCAGTGATGCCATCCAGCCATCTCATCCTCGGTCATCCCTTTCTCCTCCTGCCCCCAATCCCTCCCAGCATCAGAGTCTTTTCCAATGAGTCAACTCTTTGCATGAAGTGGCCAAAGTATTGGAGTTTCAGCTTCAGCATCATTCTCTCAAAAGAAATCCCAGGGCTGATCTCTTTCAGAATTGACTGATTGGATCTCGTTGCAGTCCAAGGGACTCTCAAGAGTCTTCTCCAACACCACAGTTCAAAAGCATCAGTTCTTTGGCACTCAGCTTTCTTCACAGTCCAACTCTCGCATCCATATAGCCTTGACTAGACTGACCTTTGTTGGCAAAGTAATGTCTCTGCTTTTGAATATGTTATCTAGGTTGGTCATAACTTTTCTTCCAAGGAATAGGCATCTTTTAATTTTATGGCTGTGGTTAGTAGTTACCATATTTGGTACAGAATACTTTCAACATTGCTGAAAATTCTATTGAACAGTGTTGGTTCAAAACCTGAAAATTCACAACATGTGAAGAGTTGACTCATTGGAAAAGACTCTGATGCTGGGAGGGATTGGGGGCAGGAGGAGAAGGGAACGACAGAGGATTAGATGGCTGGATGGCATCACTGACTCGATGGACATGAGTCTGAGTCAACTCCGGGAATTGGTGATGGACAGGGAGGCCTGGCATACTGCAATTTATGGGGTCACAAAGAGTCGGACACGACTGAGAAACTGAACTGAACTGAAGACAAAATACTTGTACTCAAGGATGTTGAAACAGAGTTTCACGTGAATGCTATAGATATTACAAGATAATCTGAGCTGTCTTTATGAACTGAAATAACAGAGTGGAAGCACCAGCAATATGTGGGATTAAAGAGTGATAAAATCTATCGTTTTTACAACCAATCTGGGAGAAATTTTCCCATCTCTTTTTTTTGGCCCAAGCTTACTATTCCTCTCCTCTCTGTACCTCAGGACCCTTAACATAATCCCTTCAAGTACTGTAGAATTGAAAGAAGAAAGGGAGAGGAAAGAAATAGAAAGAGGAAGGGAACAAGTGATGAAAAAGAACTTAACACAAATTTAGCTTTCATACTGGCCTCTATAGGCTTCCTTGGTGGCTCAAACTGTAAAGAATCTACCTGCAATTTGATTTGATCCCTGGCCTGGGAAGACCCCGGGAGAAGGGAATGGCTACCCACTTCAGTATTCTTGCCTGGAGAATTCCATGGACATAGAAACCTGGCAGGCTACAGTCCATGGAGTCTCAAAGAGTTAGACACAACTGAGTGATTAACACACACTGGCCTCTTCAGACCTTCTACAAAACAAAACAGCACTGACATTACCTACCTGCTAATATAGGGAGAGGGAAAAGTGCAGGAGAATGAGTAAATAAATATCTTAATAAAGACCTATTCTACAAGGAAAAACAAAAGATGCTTCTTTATTGTATTTACTACCCTCTTTGGTTCCCAATGCCTTCCTAGAGTGAAGAAATTTTTCTAGAAATATTGACAGTAGTAACAATGTATTATTCTTAGTAATCTCTTCATAGAAATAGTGAAAAGTTATCATAGGAATATCAACAATGACTTAATGTAGATACAAATTACCATGAATCATACAGGCATGTGGATAGAAAGATATCCCAATATTTTCCTCTTTATGCTATGGAGGAAAAATAAATAGCTATTGCAATCACATATCTAGTGTCTAGTCTAAATTTTAACATAATTAAGAGATTTCGTGCATTGTGTCCTAAAGAGAAGGCAATCAGGAAAATAATTTTCTATGCTGTATATTAATGAATGCCACCATATTAATACAGTAAAGACACAGACTGCAATTACTTTTTCTTTCCCCAACTCTGAGGCATTTACCATTTCTATCTTAAGAAAATAGACTGAAGCAATTTCTGAAGAAAACAAACTGACATAATGGATTCTGAAAGTTCTCTTTCAGTAAAAAAAAAAAATTATCCTCATTTATACTCTTAAAAGATAAAATATACATGATCATTTGTGACAATAAAAGTTAAGACTATATTTGCTGTGGTAAAATGATATGCAAACAAAGAAATATACTAGTATCATTCAGTGAGGCCCATAATGGAGAATAGAAAGCAATTCAATGATACATAAGGATCTCAAGTATGAATGTCCTTAAATCATTGCAGAAAATAAACATTTGGGATGATTAAAGGATATAAAATCAAACCTTGCTAGATTTAATCAAATAATAAATGAAAGCAAGTAGATAACTTACTTCAATGCTGAAAAATTATAGAACATATTCTTCAATGAAAATAGAAACTACCAGCAATAACAGTCTATTTTAACATGCATATGCATCTGCGTTCTAAGCCACTTAAGACAGAGGAATAAGTAATTGTATTTTGTGGCATAATAGACATAAAAGGATAAGGTTTAGTGTGGCAGAATTGACTTCACAAAAGTGAAAATGCATTGTTTGGTGAATGAAAAATGATTAAGTTCATTTACAAGATAAAGAGAGCATGTCATAACTATTTCATATCTCCTAGAAGGCTTTTGAAAAAGACTTTAATTTGCTCTTGAAATAACTGAACAAGACAAAAGAAATACATAGTAAGAAGGGAAGACCTTGCACATCCTTAAATAACTTTGGCATCTGAAAGGATTTTTCTGATTGTTCGGTTTATTCCAAAGAACAAATATATGTGGCAGTTTTCTAGGCCAATTGTGCAGTATTGTGAGGACAAACAAAATGTAAGGAATAATGGGAAAGTATTCCAGAAGAGTATCCAGTATCACTGGGCTCCTCAGTGATGTCATTAGTTTCTCAAGACACAAAACAAGTGATCTTATTGTCCTCTCCTCACAGCAGCAACAGCAAAGAGCATATTTCGCTATTTATTCAAACTGTCTCTCATGATGTCAACTTGGATATGGTTTCCTTAATGATTTCTTCTATTGTCATTACGAATAAACTATAAGTAAGGTTTTTCTGCAAATTTCACAAGAGGATATATCTGATGGTTGAAAACTCTTCATTCAGTATACAGGGGTCCATTTCTTAATCCATGAATATCATTGGCCTCTGGGTAAGCTATGGGATGACTTCATGTTGATGGGTCATTGACTCTAACTTAAACAACTGAAATCAGAGTATGCATGTGTCTCAGTCATGTCAGACTTATTGCCACTCTGTGGACTGTAGCCCACCAGGCTTCTCTGTCCTTGGAATTTTCCAGGCAAGAATACTAGAGTGGGTTGCCATTTCCTTCTCCTTCTGACCCAGGGATCAAACCCACGTCTCCTGCATCTCCAGCATAGTCAGGGTAGTGAGTTCAATTTATAGCTTAGCAATAAAGACATTTTGAAGAAGCTTTTCTTAAAAGGAGGTGATAACAAAGGGCATTAAGGAATTCAGTTTCTAGTGTAAGACAAAAATCAGGACTGAGCCAACAGTAGATATGAAAACTCAGGTAACTAATTTATAATGAGTCTCAACTTCTTCATCTGTTAAATGGGGATTCATTAAGATATTTTCTGAATCGCTACTAAGCACTAGGTACTCTTCTGGGTACTCAAAAAATAACTTTTTCAAGTGAAAAAATAGAGCCCTCCTGGAGCCTACATTCCAGTGTGGAAAATAAAGTAAATTATGGATGAAATAAGTAAATAACACATGATGTTAAAGAGTGATTAAATGTTAAAGAAAAATGACACATACATAGATGGAGAACAGGATAAGAAAGATTAGGGATGTGTGGAGGAAGGAGTGTTATAAAAATTAATAGGATGATCATTTCATTGAGAAAGTGAGAGTTGAGCAAAAAAGTGAAGAACTTAACTCTACCAGCAAGGAGTAAAAATGTAGTGTGCATGGGAGACCACCAACAAAGTCTGATATAATGGCCTGTAAGATTCTGATTTTTCCCCAACTATTGTGATTTTTTAAAATATCAATTAATTCAAAACCAAATGATCATTTTGGAAGGATGCTTCTACTGCACTGGTATTCTAAGCTTAAAACAATTTGTATTACTATTTTTTTCTCCAAATTTCTTAGACCAGCAGTCCCCAAACTCTTTGGCACCAGGGACTAGTTTTGTGGAAGACAATTGTTCCAGGGATGGTGGCAGTGATGCTTTCAGGATGACTTAAGTACATTATACTTTACTGTATACTTTATTTATATTTATGGCAACATCAGGATGTTAGGGTTTATATATATCCAACTCAATATTAGGGTCTTTATATAAAACCCAGGATATTAGGTTTTATTATACCCAACCCTTGACTTTAGGGTAAGGGTTTTTACTCTTATGAGAATCAAATGCTGCTACTGATTTGACAGGAGGCGGAGCTCAGGCAGAAATGTGAGTGATGGGGATAGCTATAAATATAGATGAAGTTTCACACAATCACCTGTCACTCACCTCCTGCTGGGTGGCTGAGTTCCTAATAGTCCATGAACTGATAATAGTCCATGACCCAGGGATTGTGAACCCCAGCTTTAAATGATAGAGCACACATTCTTTTCTCTCTATTGTGGGTAATCCCTACACAGCAACAGTAAAGTAACAAAAATGTTATTGTCTTGACTAAGTCTACATACAATTCTTTCTACTTTCTGTTTCATGAAGTCTTGCCCGATACCCAGTGTTCATGTCGTTAAGTTGCTAAGTCGTGCTGAACTCTTTTGTGATCCCATGAACTGTAGCCCTATCAGGCTCCTCTGCCCATGGGATTTCCCAAGAATACTGGAGTGGATTTCCATTTCCTTTTCCAGGAGATCTTTCCAATCCAGGGATAAAACCCACATCTCCTGCATTGACAGGTGAATTTTTTATCACTAAGCCACTTAGGGAGACCCAGGATACATATCACTTTTTAAATTGCTGATCCAATTGTTTAATCATTAATCCATAAATGACGTTGATGAAATTCCTGCTATGTGTCCAGTGTGTGCTATTTTTTGGAGCAACAAGCATGAGCAAACAAAATATTTAAGCTCAAGTGGGTTAAAGTCTAGCTACAATCTCCCTTGATATGTTATTGTAATATTTTGATGCTATATTATAAATATAATATTTATAATATATAATATAATAATATTATAATATTTGATACTGTACTATAATATATAATATAACTGAAGTTCCAGATGAGCTATTCCAAATCCTGAAAGATGATGCTGTGAAAGTGCTTCACTCAATATGCCAGCACATTTGGAAAACTCAGCAGTGGCCACAGGACTGGAAAAGGTCAGTTTTCATTCCAATCCCAAAGAAAGGCAATGCCAAAGAATGCTTAAACTACTGCACAATTGCACTCATCTCACACGCTAGTAAAGTAATACTCAAAATTCTCCAAGCCAGGCTTCAGCAATACGTGAACCATGAACTTCCAGATGTTCAAGCTGGTTTTAGAAAAGGCAGAGGAACCAGAGATCAAATTTCCAACATCCACTGGATCATTGAGAAAGAAGAGAGTTCCAGAAAAACATCTATTTCTGCTTTATTGACTATGCCAAAGCCTTTGACTATGTGGATCACAATAAACTGTGGAAAATTCTGANAGTGAAGAGGAACTAAAGAGCCTCTTGATGAATGTGAAAGAGGAGAGTGAAAAAGTTGGCTTAAATCTCAACATTCAGAAAATGAAGATCATGGCATCCGGTCCCATCACTTCATGGGAAATAGATGGGGAAACAGTGGAAACAGTGTCAGACTTTATTTTTCTGGGCTCAAAAATCACTGCAGATAGTGACTGCAGCCATGAAATCAAAAGATGCTTACTCTTTGGAAGAAAAGTTATGACCAACCTAGGTAGCATATTTAAAAGCAGAGATATTACTTTGCCGACTAAGGTCCATCTAGTCAAGGCTATGGTTTTTTCAGTAGTCATGTATGGATGTGAGCGTTGGACTGTGAAGAAGGCTGAGTGCCAAAGAATTGATGCTTTTGAACTGTGGTGTTGGAGAAGACTCTTGGGAGTCCTTTGGACTGCAAGGAGATCCAACCAGTCCATTCTGAAGGAGATTGGCCCTGGGATTTCTTTGGAAGGAATGATGCTAAAGCTGAAGCTCCAGTACTTTGGCCACCTCATGCGAAGAGTTAACTCATTGGAAAAGACTCTGATGCTGGGATGGATTGGGAGCAGGAGGAGAAGGGGACGACAGAGGATGAGATGGCTGGATGGCATCACTGACTCGATGAGCGTGAGTCTGAGTGAACTCCAGGAGCTGGTGATGGACAGGGAGGCCTGGCGTGCTGTGATTCATGGGGTCGCAAAGAGTCGGACACGACTGAGTGACTGAACTGAACCGCACTATAATATTTTTAATATTTCATTTCACACTTTCATTATTTATATCTTTCATATTTAGTTGTTAGATCATGAGAGACTTCCTGAGACCACCATGAACTTGGGTCCTAGTTTCCAACTTTTTCTTTAGTTCACTTGTAAAGTTTTTTGTTTTGTTTTTGTAAAGGTTTATTTTGTTTTTTGTTTTGATATATATATATATATATATATATATATATCTCAAAGGAAGTTATCTATCTTCTCATTCATGGATATCGATGTAAAATATCTTTAAAATACTAGCAAATCAGTTCAAATTAAAATAATAATGGCTTAGTTTCTAGGGCATAATACCCTAAACATGTGAGTTATTGAACTATGATATCTTCCAATGTACTACATTATACAAATGAGTCAAAGAAATAAAAACAACTTGTAACTTTATTGGTTGATGAAGGAAAATATTTGATAAACATATAGCTAATATATTAACATATTTTGCATATTATTCTGAAGCAGGTAATGTTCTAACTTTACATTTTTGAACTCAATCTCACCACAATCTGAAGTGATAAATATGATTCTATTCCATTTACAGAAGAGAAAATTGAGGCATAAGAAATTTAGATAACTTGTCCAAGTCTCATACACATAAATAGCTGATATGGTGTGAGCTTGGCTAGAGATCCTGGTTCCAGCCAAGAGAAAATTTTCTTTAACATGATAAAATGTAGATGCCAGAAATTTACATATTTCATTTTAGCATACTAGAATCTCCCTTGAAGTCAAGAATTTAGGAAGAATATATGCAATAATCATTATTTTTTAACATTGTGCCAATGGATTAAAGAAAAAAATGCATATGCATACATATGTATATATGATGTATATATGTATATTTATATGTGTGCGTGTTGGGAAAGAAGAAAAACATTGATTATAGACAGTATGTTATCTAATTAGACAATATTTGTTAATCAACTGATAATTTCTGGAATAAGCACACAGAAATAAAAGTATTATACAATAATAGTAACCTTAACAAAAGGCCAAAAATATTTACTAAAAATACCTAAAACTTTAAATATCTATCAAATGAATTTGTATGTCATTTTATATGAATGTTGGAGAAGGAAATAGCAACCCACTTCAGTTTTCTTGCCTGGAAAATTCCATGGATGGAGGAGCCTGGTGGGCTACAGTCCATGGGGGTTGTAAAGAGTCAGATATGACTGAGCACCTTCACTTTCACTTTATATGAATGTATTGAATATTATGAATATATAAATTTTAAAAATCACTCAATAAATTAAAGACAGTCTACCTTTGGGTAGAAGTTAACTAATTATAGCAAGAAATATAAATGTAAAAATAGCCAAAAAATTTAATAAGAAAAAAATGGTAAGAGGTTATCCATACCTATTGTGCATAAACAGACATATAAACACAGACATACACATACAAAGCTATGGATACAAGGATTATATAGTTATAACACAATAATAAATGCATCTTGGAGCATATGATAATTTTGAAAGGTACTTCTTCATGTTGGGGTATCTGAAAGATGAACAATGATAGGCATATTTTTAATTCAGTAAAAGTCATTGGATTATATTTAAGAATAGAGGAGAAATATCAATAACCTCAGATATGCAGATGAATCCACTCTTATGGAAGAAAGTGAAGAAGAACTAAAGAGCCTCTTGATGAAAGTGAAACAGAATTGGCTTAAAACTCAACATTCAGAAAACGAAGATCATGGCATCTGGTCCCATCACTTCATGGGAAATAGATGGGGAAACAGTGGCTAACTTTATTTTGGGGGGCTCCAAAATCACTACAGATGGTGATTGCAGCCATGAAATTAAAAGACGCTTACTCCTTGGAAGGAAAGTTATGACCAAACTAGACAGCATATTAAAAAGCAGAGACATTATTTTGCCAACACAACTGAGTGACTGACCTGAACTGAAGAATAGAAGAGACTTTTAAGTATAATAGGAAAACCGAGAAGTTACAATAGAACAAAATATTTGTGTATAGCAGAGACATATGTATAGCAAAATGTATTATAATCAAGGTAACTGACAAATGATATATCATAAATATATTAATAATCTATGTTAGCATCAGTTCAGTTCAGTTCAGTTCAGTCGCTCAGTCGTGTCCGACTCTTTGCGACCCCATGAATCACAGCACGCCAGGCCTCCCTGTCCATCACCAGTTCCCAGAGTTCACTCAGACTCACACCCATCGAGTCAGTGATGCCATCCAGCCATCTCATCCTCTGTTGTCCCCTTCTCTTCCTGCTCCCAATCCATCCCAGCATCAGAGTCTTTTCCAATGAGTTAACTCTTCGCATGAGGTGGCCAAAGTACTGGAGCTTCAGCTTTAGCATCATTCCTTCCAAAGAAATCCCAGGGCTGATCTTCAGAATGGACTGGTTGGATCTCCTTGCAGTCCAAGGGACTCTCAGTGTACTCAAGTCTTAAATAACAGTTCACGTAACAGTCTGTTTAAATTGATATCAATTTTACCCACCACAACATCTGATTTTTCTGCTTATATGTATATGTACACAAATATGTATGTATTTCATATTCGTTCATTAAGGTGTACACATCAAATATTTCTTGTGCTTAATGCTGGGTAGTAGGATTTTCAGCAATGATGGATAAAAACTTTCATTTAACTTTGCAGCATTTCCACTGTGGGTTATTTTATATTCAATTACCATCTGTCATTTTGTAATGAACAATTTCAATTTGTAAAAATATACATAAATAATACAAAATAGCACAAATGATAAACTGTTTGAATTTATCATTTAAACAATCGATTTAAATTATATTGATTATCCTCTTATTTAGCAAAATACAAATGAAAAACATTATTCACAGGTCTAAAAAATTCAACTCATTAAATTTTAAAAATGTCATATTACTATTAAATTAACTTATTAATTGAAGAATTATTCTCTACTTCAGTGTGAAAGTCCAGCATGGCTATTCTTTTCCCTTTACTAGTTTCCTTTTTCTATCTTTATAAAGTGTAAGCAAGATAGAAAGATTCAAAAGGAAGACTTAAGGCATTTCATTTCGGACTGGATGACCAACCATCAGAGCATCAGATTTCATAGGAGCGATAATTCTCTAAGGCATCTGGTTCAAGTTAAAGGGCCCTTTCTATTTCTGATAATATCAAGATGCAGACTACCTGTCTACTTTAAACCAGACTTCTCTATGTGAAGTTACACCTTGACAGTTTGCTTTCGATATTTCCCCCCACACCAATGGCTAAAAATCAAACTGCCAAGGAGTATATCTCATTGTATTCTGACACAAAACATGTTGATTTTTCTGCTTCACTAGCAAATGAAAATAAAATGACCCACAGGGTTTCCCAGTCCAAACAGCATTCTGTCATTCCTGACACTAGAAATTCTGTCTTCCTGTTGCAAAGTACTGTAGGGATGTTCTGTGTGAAGTCCATACAAAATGGTCTGAAATCCTTATTTTATGATTTGAATGTCTCAAAAAATCACTTGTAAGCTAAAAAATTTAAATAATTCCATATTTTCAAATTTTAAAGATGTAGAACAGAAGAAGTGATAGCATTCTAGTTATCTGTAGCTATACCACATAACTGAAGGAAAAACTGAAAGGTCAATTAGATTTTTTGGCAAAGCATTATAAGAATTCATATTTTTCCATTTCATATACTTAGAAAAGTACATGAAACTACATTTTTATGCTTTGAGATAATTTGCTTTCTGAGATCACTTATTTGGTATCCAGTTAGGATATTAAAAAATGTTTTCTATTAGAGTAAGAGACTGAACATACAAGTAGGAAATGACTATCATCTATAAAATCAATGGCAGACAACATTTTAAGTGCTTTAAAAATATTAGCTGAGGCTTTCCTAATTTTTCTCAAAACATCTATGTCTTAGGAGTTGTTTCAAATTTGAGGCACAGGGAGATTCAGTGACTTGCCTCAATCATACATGTTAAATAGCAAAACCAGGATGCGAACTCAAGCAGGATGAGAGCCCCACACTCTTAATGTAAAAGTATGTATAATGTTGAAAATGATGCTGTTCAGTGGCCCAAGTTACTTATAAACCCATATCTAGGAACATACTGTCTTGTAAGTGCTGGGGTTTATAATAACAGCATTACATAGAAATTAGAGTAACAGAGTTTTGAGCCAGCTTACTATTTACTACATAAGTGAATTATGTAGCAAAACATGAGGACTTCCCTTCATCATCTTTTACATATCATAATCATTACAATAACCAATTGCACAATTCACACTGCTTTCTTTAATTCACTGAAAAAATACATCCTAAAGAAAAACTGCATGGCAGCTGGTAATTCTACATCTGAAAGATGAGTAATTTTCTTAGATAAAATACTTGGGGAATTCTCATTGTTTGAAGCACAGAAACAGCATTATCCCTTATATTTTTTAACTATTTTAGAACGGTTTACCTACAACCAACATCTGGTTCTCAGTATGCTTTCCAGTTTCAATGAAAACTCTCATCAACAGCCTGCCATGCCTTGTAAGCCTATTGTTTTTGTATTCAAATCTACTGCAAAAACAGAGAAGGCAATGTCACTCCGCTCCAGTACTCTTGCCTGGAAAATCCTATGGACGGAGGAGCCTGGAAGGCTGCAGTCCATGGGGTCGCTGAGGGTCGGACATGGCTGAGCGACTTCGCTTTCACTTTTCACTTTCATGCATTGGAGAAGGAAATGGCAACCCACTTCAGTGGCAACCCGCTCCAGTGTGCTTGCCTGAAAAAATCCCAAGGACGGGGGAGCCTGGTGGGCTGCCGTTTATGGGGTCACACAGAGTTGGACACAACTGAAGTGACTTAGCAGCAGCAGCAACTACTGCAAAAAAAGTCATTTTAAAGTTCATGGCTAAAATGAATATGTTCTATAAATAAGCTGGTAGATTTATGATCATTCTAGCCTCCAATCCTTTATTCAGTTTCTCTAAAGAATTTCTCCCTTAAATCTCTGAAATGTGAAGTGTTAGTTGCTAGGTCATGTCTCACTCTTTTGTGACCTCATGGACTGTAGCCCTGCAGGCTCCTCTGTCCATGGCATTTCCCAGGCAGGAATTCTGGAATGGGTTTTCATTCCCTTCTCTAGCGGATCTTTCCTGCCCAGGGATCAAGCCCAGGTCTCCTGCATTATAGGCAGATTCTTCACCGAGTCTGATACACAAAGAAAGCAGTTTAATTATCTTCGATCTTCTCTCCTACTGTGGTATTCCTACTCTTTCCCATTCTCTACTTCCATTTCAAACAACTATATTTCCTCTTCTTTTCCTCTTTTTGCTTATTTCCAACTCCTTGTGTTCACTGCAATTGAGATATGGTTTTCATTCATACCATTAAATTTGAATGGCACTCAAAAGTTCGTAAATTAACTCCTGCTTGCAAATTTAAAGATAGATTTTCAAAGTTGTAAGCAGAATATAGTTTTAATGATTATTTTCTTCTTGACCAGTTCTGCCTTTGGCTTCCAGAAAACTATGCTATTTTGGTTATCCTTCTATATCGCTGATAAATTTTCATTAATTTCTCTTGAAGTTTTCCCCTTTCTTCTACTATTCTTTGAATCTTGAAACTTACATCTAAGTTTGCTTTATTTCTTGACAATTTCTCTTCCACTCCATGGTTTCAATACATATCTTATATGTCAATGCCTACCAAAGACCTTTATAGATTAAATGACTTCCCAGAATTACAGACTCATACTTCCCCATGTCTAATATGAATCTTATTTGGATATTCCACAAACAGCTTAGATTTAATGTACCTCAAATTAAAATCTATGATCAAATCTCTACTACCTCCATCATTCATGCCTTCCTTCACAAATCTGCTGCTCTGCCTGCTTTGTCTATTTCAGTTAGTGGTATTACTATTCATCCAGTCACTCAGGCTAGAAATTATAAAGTCAGGTTTGATTTTTACATTCTCAACACCCTTCCCCACCAATTAAGTTTCCAGTCAGGCTAAATATTTTGACTCTGCTACTTCTGAAAAACATCTTTCTTTTCTACTGATATTTTATTTCCTTCAACTAAACTGAAATAATCATTTCCTAAAAATTACAATACTATTTCTGTATAACTTTACTATAGAAAAAAGGAATAAATTTCCAAATTATAGATATTTTGTATTTAGATTGTTTTGATGATTCCTTCTCATCTCTAAGGCAAATCCAAAGTCTATACATCTTCAAGTACTGCATTTGGTTCCTAATCTGGCTCTATGTGCATTTCTTATATAATTTTATCAATGGCAATACACTCTAGTATTCTTGCCTGGAAAATCTCCTGGGGAATGAGTTTCCTGGTGGTGTACAGTCCATAGGGTCACAAAGAGTCGGACATGATTGAGCGACTTTTACATACATTTTACATACTACAATGATAGTTTTATTTACTATAATTCTCTACCTTATGCTTTTTAATGAAGGTTTTTATTTTGAGATAACTATAGGTTCACATGCAGTTATAAGAAACAGTACAGAGAGATAACTTCTACTCTTTGTCAGCTTTCCACAGTGGTAATATGTTTCTAAAACAAATGTCACAACTAAGATATTGACAGTGAAAGTGAAGATATAGAATATTTCCACTGATACTAGATCTCTCATGTTGCCTTTTCACAGCCCCACATAGCCTCTCCCAACTCTACTACCCCTTAACTCTGGCAACGACTGTCCTCATCTTCGTTTGTACAATGTTGTCATTTCAAGAACATTATGTAAATGGAATCATACAAGTCAGGCTTCCCTGGTGACTAAAAGTGTAAAGAATCTGCCTGCAATGCAGACCCGGGATTGATCCCTGGGTCAGGAATATCTCTTGGAGAAGGTAACGGCGATCCAATCCAGTATTCTTGTCTGGAGAATTCCATGGTTAGAGGAGACTGGCAGGCTCCAGTCCATGGGTAGCAAAGAGTCAGACATGACTGAGCAACTAGCACGTTTGTTAATAGTCAATTGGGTATATTTGTATGAATCTAATTCTAGATTTTCTAGTCTCTTACACGGGTCTTTGTGTCTATCTCTTGGCCAGTACAACACAGTTTTGGTTGCTGTAGCAATATAATAAGTCTTGAAAACAAATTTATTTCTTCCAATTTATCCTTTTCCAATTGTCTTAACTATTATAGTTCCTTTTATTTTTATATAAATTTTAGAAAATTATTGTCTCTATTTTGATATGTGTTCTCCAGAGAACAGTGCGTGGGATGGGGTGGGGTGTGTGTGTGTAGAGAGAACTGGTTCATGTGATTAAAAGGCTGAGAAGTCCCAAGATCTGCAGAAAGCAAGCTGGAAACCTAGGAAAGCTGATGGTCCAAGTTCCAGTTCAAGTCCAAAGGCAAGAGAAGAACAATGTCCTAGCTGAAAGACCGGCAAAAAGAGAGAGGGTGAGCTTGCAAATTCTTTCTTACCAGCCTATCTAGTCAAGGCTTCAATGGACTTGATGAAGTCCACCCACACTGGGAAAAGCAATCTGCTCAGTCTCCTAATCCAATCTTAATTTAACCCCAAAACACCCAGAATAATGTTTAAACAAGTATCTGGGCACTCCATGGCCAGTCAAGTTGGCACATAAAATTAACTATTTCAATAGGGATTGGTTGAACCTATATGTCAATTTGGGGAGAGTTGTCATCTTTATTATCTTTCAATGCATAAACATAGTATCTCTATTCATTTATTTAGAAATTCTTTTATATCTTTCATCATCATGTAGTTTTCAAATACAAATCTCATATATATTTTGATAAATTCAAGCTTAAGTATTTTACTTTTGTGCAATTTAAGTAACTTTATTTTTAATGACTGTGTCCCTGAGATAATTAATATTTTATAAAAGATAAGTAATTTTTATATGTGTATCATATCCAGTGATCCTGCTGTACTTATTAGCTCAAGAAGGATTTTTTGGGTAGACTTTTTGGTATTTCTTTTTAATGCTTTCAAATGAAGCATTTGGTATTTCTTTTATAATGAAGATAATTATATTATCTCCAAATAAGGCAAATTTTCTTCATTTCTGATCTTCTATGCCCTTTATTTCTTTTTCTTGGTTTGTTGTAAATACTATCTAGAACTTTCAGCAAAATAGATGACTTGTTCTTCAATAAAAATCGAGAAAGAAATACATGGCTTATTTTTGATATTAAGGTGAAAACATTTGTGGTATTTTAACCATTAAGTATAATATTTGATGTAGGGTTCAGGATTTGTTTTACTTCCTCTTTTTATTTTTTGATCTTCTTTATCAGAATGAGGACTTTCCCTTTTATTTCTCTTTTATTGAGGGTTTTATCAAGAATTGATTTTGAATTTTGTCACTTTCTTGCATCGACTGATATGAACATGTGATTTTTTTCCTTCTGTTGCATTTTAATATATGGAGTCACATCTCTGTCTTCTCATGGTAATGTCTACTGATTTCCTTTTTTCTCCTCAGTTTGAGATCTCCCTGCTCTTGGTATGATAAATGATGTTCAGTTGAAGAGATATTCATAATATGTTTGGAGATTCTGGATAATATTTAAATGTTCAGTTGACTTTATCTAAAATTGCTCCAGTAGGAGGGGTAACACTGCCTAGTTATAGCCACAAGTTTAGAAATTCAGATTCCTCACTCAGCCTCTGACACTTTGGGAATACTCATTATTGCTGGATGAAAGTGGGAGTTTGGCTCCCTATTTGGTCTCAGTGGGATAGCCTCATTACCACTAATGGGATGGAAATTCTGACTCTGTACTAGACCTCCTGTGATATCAGCCTACTAAGGAAGGAAAAGGGGTTCTGATTACTCCTGGGTCAGAGTGGAAATCCAGGCTCCCTCATTGGTCTCTATAAGACCACCCCAGAGTTATACTGAAGACCCTTATTACAGACTTTAGAGAGTAAAACTATAAGTTGCCCACTTGGTCTTTGCCAGTGTGGGTGGGAGTGTGGCCACATTTTTTCTATACTGTTTGGCTGGAATAGGAAAAGTACTGTCTAAGAGATTTATCTGACTTTTTGGCCATAGCTTTTGGCTGAAAATGCAGTTATAGTTGAGGTTCTTATATTTCTGTACTGTCAGCTTCTTCAGTTCAACATCAGTGAAATATGGGGGAAAAAATACTCAAAGAACTTTCCAGTATAATATTTTTTGAGTTCCTAATGTTCCTAGTCAGTCTTCCTTCTCTGTATACCTTTTAGTGTTTCCTTAGGTATGATTTACATAAAATGTCCAGGGGGTTTAGCTGTACTTAGTGGAAAGAATGCCTTTTAATATGTTTTACCCATTTTCCAAACAAAGCAACTTAAAATTCCTCAAACACTGTAGAATTCCTTTATACATCTTGCTTTCATCTAGTTACAAAAACATCAATCAACTTGCTTCTTCCAATTAATCCCATTTTACAGATTATGAAAACAAGATTCAAAGAAATAAAGTAACTGTGCAATAGGAAAAGGCAAACTATAAATTTGAACATAAAACTAGATGACTATAAACTGATTTCCCCTTACAACATGCAACCTCATACCCTACATTTTAGAGACTCTGTCGCATATCATGCTTTGCATAAGCCTTAGTCATTTAACTTTTCTGAGTCTCTGTGTGCTCTTCTGCAAAATAATAATAAAGATAATGATACCTATTTTTCATATTCATTGTATAAGTTGGGAGCTTGCGTGGTTGCTCAGATGGTAAAGTGTCTGCCTGCAGTATGGGAGACCTGGGTTCAATCCCTGGGTCAGGAAGATCTCTTGGAGGAGGAAATGACAAACCACTCCAGTATTCTTGCCTGGAAAATCCCATGGATGGAGGAGCTTGGCATGGACTCCTGCCAAGGAGTCAATGGGGTCGCAAAGAGTCAGACATGACTGAGTGACTTCACTTGTATAAGGAGTAATAATAAACATGAATTATTTATTATAATCCCTGAGATCCAACCAGTCCATCCTAAAGGAGATCAGTCCTGAGTGTTCATTGGATGTTAAAGCTGAAATTCCAATACTTTGGCCACTGATGTGAAGAGCTGTCTCATTTGAAAAGACCTCGATGCTGGGAAAGATTGAGAGCGGGAGAAGAAGGGGACAACAGAGGATGAGATGGCTGGATGGCATCACTAACTCGATGGACATTACTTTAGGTGAACTCCGGGAGTTGGATAGGGAGGTCTGGTGTGTTGCAGTCCATGGTGTCACAAAGAGTCGGACATGACTGAGCAACTGAACTGAAGCATTATAATGTAATAATAATTTATAATTTTACATTGTAATTATAATAATATATCATTGTAATGATATATGTCATATATGTAACATATATGATATGTTATTGCAACATCTGTAAAGTATAAAAATAAAAATAAAATAACAGAAGCCTTAAAGAAATGGGATACTTAAACACTGAATAGGAATTTGAATCAATTTTAGATATTGAAAATTGTTCCCAGTTTCAGCATATTCAGCAGACAGTATGAGCCTGAGAAAATTATTTATATGTTTATTACTGATTCATTACAGTTATTTATGTGTTCATCTCCCTCAATATGTTATACACCTTTCATAGAAGAGGACTCTTTGACTATCTGTGAATCTCCCTCAGGGTCTTACAGATGAAGGGTGTTTAATTAATAATCATCATATTAAATTGAATTGATATTTCGACCATCTAGTTTCCATGTTCACACGTTATAAAATTATTACTTGACACTACACTGACTAGGATATTAATACATTTGAGTTCAAGAACAAATGTTGAAAAGATGTGCTTTACCCCAGACAAGAGTGCCTTGATTAAAGCTGAGTACAGAGTTACCTAATAGTAACTTATAAAAGAGGAGTTGAGTTTTAATGAGTTTTAAGCTATGTCTTCTTTTTAAATCAGTTATTTATTAGTAAATTAACTAGTGATTAAAAGTAAATGTCTAAGCATTCAAATGTTATAAAATTATTTTATAAATAGTTAAAATTAAATAGTTATAAATTATTTATCTTTAAAATTTACTTTTCATGTCAACATAGATAACCTTTAGGAGGTGAGACAGGTATATTAAGCCAGAATTGATGAAATATGTATGCTGTACTCAATATGGGATTCTCTAACTCAAGCTTTATATTTTAATGAAATATAATTACAATATCAAAGATACTAACTATTGTCCTATCTTACAGAGAAAAAAAATGAGTCATGTGTCAGTAGGTAGAGGTTTTGGGAATTGAATCAAAGTACTCCATTTGCTGTTTATTTGCTTGTTTACAAGAATCATGGAGGAAATTATTCAATGGTCTTATTAAATTACATGCATAAGTGCTAATGAAATGCTTAAGTGTATGAACTGACTGAAGATGAATAGAGTTGATCAGTAAGAGCTTCACAAAGAAGGTGCGATCTAAGCAGTGCTTAAAGGCAAGCAAGGTCATATATGCATAGAGAGATAACTACCAAAGACTGAAAAATATACACACATGAAAGTAAAAACAGAGTTGTTAAAACCCTGGCTGGAACTGAGAGTCCCATTAGGATTTTTTTTTTTAATAAATACAATTAAAGTTTATATTTGCTGGGGTACTTAGTCCTTGGCCTTGAAATATATTACAAGTAGGTTAAACATAGTCTCCATAATTACTCTTACCTTTCAAAACTTCCAAGAATATGAGATAAGTATCAAAATCAACCTATATTTATTATAGAAAATATTTTAATATATAATTTTTTGAGAAAGAATCATAAAATTGAAACTATCAACTAAACATGACCAGTAAATTATAATTACACCTCTTTTTGTAAAAGATAAATAATTTTTATGAGGAACAGTGCACACTAAAAGTCCTTAAATATAAATAAACACAATTTATTTAAGCATCATATGCAGTAGGAATGGGGAGTAGCCAAATACTTATTTTCTTCAAAATAAAATAAACACCCAGAAGTACATAGATATCAGAAGTGTATTCTATAAACACAGCAGCGGTAGTAACAGCAGACACTGCTACAGCATCAGATATAAATACAGAATTTTTCTTTTATTTTTTCTACTCATGTCATAAAAAATAGTGAAGTCACTCAGCTGTGTCCGACTCTGTGACCCCATGGACTACACCCTACCAGGCTCCTCTGTCCATGGGATTTTCCAGGCAAAAGTACTGGAGTGGGTTATCATTTCCATGCAAATATGCAACTTGCTGATATACTAATTTTAAGCTGAAATTTATTTAATTATATATGAATCAGGTTTCTTACTCTACCAGCACAAACAGTAAGATTTTTAGTACTCCTTCTTGGCAATGAACTGCTTATATTTAAGAAAGCATACCAATCAAACACTGTTAGTATTTTTTCTTTTTCTTTTCAATTTGCCTTTTTATTATTAGTCTTAATTTAATGATGAAGAATATCACTGAATTACTCTACAAGCCTTAATCAGTATGCTAGTAAAAATAAATTCTTAGCATGCTAATTTTTATGACATTACCCAGAATGCTTTTCAGTTCTCAACTGCTTCTTGTTATGGTTAACATCAGTGTTACTGCTAAGTAACAGAGTGTCTTTATTTTGTAAAAAGCACTTTAGAAATTAAGAAACCAGAGACACAAAGAACATTTTGAGGATTCAGACAGCTTTATATGTAAAAATCTTGTCTCCTCTGAGGTATAGAAGGAGGATATATGATCATGATAAAAAGAGAACTTTGCCTTCTTTGTACTGAAATTTAAATAGTTCAAGAAAAGTTTTGTTCAGGGTGAGAAATTAAAAGTAGAAAGCAAATATTTCACTAGAAATGAAGATTGAGGGTGAAATTTTCATATTGTATCATGTACAATATAACTGTCTTTCATTTTAGTTTCTCAGAGCATAGTGTATTTACATATTCTTCCAGATTCACAGTTCAAAAAGAATTAAATAAGTTTTAAAGATACAGACCTCATCTATTGTTTGCTCTCATTCCTTAAGTTTTTGTTATTATTATTAGTGAAAGTGTGGTTGATTTACAGTGTTGTGCTAATTCCTGTTGTAAAGTAAAGTGACTCAAGAAGTTAACATTCTTTTTTATATTCTTTTCCATAATCATTTATTCCAGGACATTGCATATACTTCTTTGTGTTATACAGTAGTATCTTCAGTTTTATATAACTTTCATATCTCAGTCTACACAGGCTTTGCATTTTCATTAAAAAAAACATAAAAGAGTGATTTCTTTACACTTATTGTTTTCTTTCTATAAATATTTAGGAGTCAACAAAGAAAATACATAACAATATAGTTTGGTTTTTGTCTTTAAGAAATTTAAAATCTGGACAGGATATCAATACATACAAATTATTGTTTGAATGAACATATTTCATTTTTTTTAATTTTTATTTTTTAGTTCGTTTTGCTTTACAATACTGTATTCATTTTGCTATACATTGACATGCATCAACCACGAGTGTATATGAGCTCCCAATCCCAACCTCCTCTCCCTCCTCCCACCCCACATCATCTCTCTGGATCATCCCCGTGCATCAGTCCCAAGCATATTTCAAATGAAAAGGAAGTAGTGAAACATCACACCTAAGATGTTTTATTTGGTTGATTAGTTGAATTAGTAGTTTGGTTGCAGGAGAAGGAGAATTAGTTACTGAAGAAACTTAAATGGAAAGAAGACTCAGTAGGGGAACNTCTCTCTGGATCATCCCCGTGCATCAGTCCCAAGCATATTTCAAATGAAAAGGAAGTAGTGAAACATCACACCTAAGATGTTTTATTTGGTTGATTAGTTGAATTAGTAGTTTGGTTGCAGGAGAAGGAGAATTAGTTACTGAAGAAACTTAAATGGAAAGAAGACTCAGTAGGGGAACCTGTGGCTGTCTCTTTTTGGTAGGGGGTGATGAGAAAAGTGCAACTTCAGCTCAATTCTACTAAGTCTAAAAGAAGAACCCATAAAACCCCTGGAAGAGGAAGAAGAGGAGGAAAATCTAGGGGTTGGGAAAGCTCTAAGGTCTAATATCTATACTGGTTGAAAGAGAGGACCATTCATACAGATGCTGAGCAAAAATAGAGGAATGAGTCAGAAATACATGCTAGAATAATCTTACTCAAGTTAAACAGCAATAGAATTTTCCCCTGGAAATCAAAATAGGAAATAGGAAATTTCCCTGGTTGGTCTTCTCAGTCACACACAAAAGGATATAGGAGGATTAGGAGCCCTGATTTATGGAGACAGCCCTTGGCATTCAGGACCTGAACGGCAGTATGTCTTGAAAGTACTGCAGAGTTTGACAAAGGGGCTTTCATGTGGGTGAGAGCATTCAACCCAAAACTCACATATGAGAAGGGATTTAAAGTTTTTTTCTTGTTATAGAGGATTTAAATGGACAGAGTGACAGCTTCCATCCTAGCCAAACTACCCCTCCAACTTTAAATAGTCCACAATCACCAAACGTCTTGAGGGAATAACATCAGAAGCCTCCTCAGAGGTCTTTTTTTTTTTTTTCTTTATGACACTTAGATACATTAGCCTTCACAGAAAACGGAAGTGGAAGTGATTCTCAGAATTTATTCCATGTACGTTCCTTAACTGTTTTCTAATATAACAATCATAAGAGGTTCTGATGCCATTCATTTCATTGTGGTTTGATAATGTGATCTCAGTTCTTGAGTGTGATATGCAGAAAATCTACCTTTTATATCAAAGAACTCTAGTTTTATCCCAGAGATAAAATAATTACTTATTTTATAATGCAAAAATATGTCATAAATTTAGCTAAACTCTTGAATTACATTGAGATTTTTGGTCTAATCATTGACAAAATCGGAAGAACAAGAATATTTAATTTGTATATAAACATAATGTTGAATTTGCATGAAGTCAAACTTGTTAAATTTAGCAGAAACCTCCAAAACTGCTTTGTTAGGATACAGAGAAAGAATAAGCATTTTACAATCCTGGACTAGAATATTTACCAAAAATTACTCAAATTCTTGCTATAACAAAGTTATCAACACTAAAGTTAAGCCAGGAGGTAGAAAATATAACTATTGATTATTGAAAGTGAATTTTTTAAGTGATATCTAAACTAATTAATCATATTTAATCTTCACAATGTAGTCAATGAAAACTGTCTTTTCATAATCAGAATATATATCAATCATAACTTTTTTAGATATTAAAGGAAATTTGGAATGTTTGCAAAAAGCACAATTGTAATAAAGTGTGTAATAAAATGAAATAAATGTTATGAAACAAATCTACCAATTAGCCCAAAGAGATTTTGTGCTCTCTTTAAAATACATATTTTAAAATGCATCTGTGCAATTATCATTCCTGTATAAATATGTCAAGAACTGATTGGTGCCATCATAGTAGCTCAGAGTAATATCTATCACTTATTACATTGTTATCAAGCCATTAAAATGCCCCTGGTTAGGCATTCTACCATGTCATTTCATCTTCACCACAATCCCACAAGCTAGGAACAAAACCTATTTTGAAGTAATTAAATTAAGGTTTTCAGGGATTAAGAAACTGTTCAAAAAAGCAAAGTGTTAGAGCCTTTACTGAAATTTAGTTCTCTATGAACCTAAATCTCATTTTTTAAACACCAAAAGTATAACCAAACTTTATTTAACTTCACTATTTTAAATTAAATGTCAATAACTAAGAAATACTTTTAAAATTTACCAAGAAATTTTAAACTATATATATATATTACTTATGCATGTAATTTTTTAATATTATATATATATACATTATTTATTTTTTTCTCTACCTTAGTTGTCATTAACCTAATTGTATTGAGTAAATTTTCACTTACCATTCAGTTATTTGTCTTCAAAATTCCAAATATAATTTTTACAGCTTTTAAGAAGCAATAATTTGATAATAATGAAACTTTTAAAACTCTCAAGTTTATATGCAATGTTGTAGATATGCATTTTATCTTATCAAAATAATATATGTTTAATGATAACATATCGACATGTTAAAACCATTATAACTCTGGTGTTCACAAATGTTTAAATTCTTCAAAAGGTAAATTATGCTTCTATTTCACTTATAAGTGAAAATAGTTCCAGTATAATTTCTTACACTGTAAATTTTGTCTTAGAAATATATAAAATATAGTTAAAATCGCAGAAATAGTTGGGCTCCTTATTGAAAGGCAGATTCAGTTCAGTTCAGATGCTCAGTCATGTTTGACTCTTTGTGACCCCATGAATCTCAGCTCACCAGGTCTCCCTGTCCATCACCAACTCCCGGAGTTCACTCAGACTCGTGTCCATTGAGTTGGTGATGCCATCCAGCTATCTCATCCTCTGTCGTCCACTTCTCCTCCTGCCCCCAATCCCTCCCATCATCAGGGTCTTTTCCAATGAGTCAACTCTTCACATGAGGTGGCCAAAGTAACAGAGTTTCAGCTTCAGCATCAGTCCTTCCAATGAACACCCAGGACTGATCTCCAGGATGGACTGGTTGGATCTCCTTGCAGTCCAAAGGTCTCTCAAGGGTTTCTCCAACACCACAGTTCTAAAGCATCAATTCTTCAGTGCTCAGTTTTCTTCACAGTCCAACTCTCACATCCATACATGACCACTGGAAAAACCATAGCCTTGACTAGACGGACAATAGTCGCCAAAGTAATGTCTCTGCTTTTCAATGTGCTATCTAGGTTGGTCATAACTTTCCTTCCAAGGAGTAAGCGTCTTTTAATTTCATTGCTGCAATCACCATCTGCAGTGATTTTGGAGCCCCCAAAAATAAAGTCTGACACTGTTTCCACTGTTTCCCCATCTATTTGCCATGAAGTGATGGGACCAGATGCCATGATCTTAGTTTTCTGAATGCTGAGCTTTAAGCCAACCTTGTCACTCTCCTCTTTCACTTTCGTCAAGAGGCTTTTTAGTTCCTCTTCACTTTCTGCCCTAAGGGTGATGTCATCTGCATATCTGAGGTTATTGATATTTCTTCTGGCAATCTTGATTCCAGTTTGAATCCAGCTTGATTCCAGCTTGAATCCTGAAAGGCATTTTACTCAGCCATAAAATGGATATCATCTCCTTCTTTCATAAGTCAGTTAACTTACTTGGGTTCTTATTTCTATGCTTATATTCCTTTCTTTTAGGGTGCTACAGTAATATATTAAATTCATACCTACTAAATGCTTATGTTGCAACATATTCACTTATGTGAAAATGATATATGCTGAAGTCTAAAGATAGTGTTTTTAGACATTGTTACTACAAGTTTTGTTTGCATTACAGTCACCCAAGTAATACTACAGAAATAAGTGAATTTGTCCCTCTAACCTGAGACTGGTAAGATACTCTCACTGTAAGATCTCTAGATATGATGGGAAAAAAAATAAACACAATAAAACACACACACACAAATGTAATACTTCTTATCAGAGTGCTTCTGCTGCTGCTGCTGTTAAGGCACTTCAGTTGTGTCTGACTCTGCAACTTCACAGACGGCAGCCCACCAGGCTCGCCTTTCCATGGGATTCTCTAGGCAAGAACACTGGAGTGGGTTGCCATTTCCTTCTTCAGTGCGTGAAAGTGAAAAGTGAAAGTGAAGTCACTCAGTCGTGTCCGACTCAGTGACCCCATGGACTGCAGCCCACCAGGCTCCTCCATCCGTGGGATTTTCCAGTCAAGCTACTGGAGTGGGGTGCCATTGCCTTCTCTGTAAAGTGCTTCTAATACAAGATAAACGTAACCCA
Organism: Neotragus moschatus; assembly: GCA_006410615.1. NCBI lineage: Eukaryota > Metazoa > Chordata > Mammalia > Artiodactyla > Bovidae > Neotragus > Neotragus moschatus. The sequence goes on along the minus strand of SJYA01000424.1, from coordinate 839,338 downwards.
AATATAAAATTAAGAACATTAAGAAAATTTAAAACAAGGCATTAGGAAATTCTAGAGATTACTCAAATTTCAACTTTTTAAACCCAGTGTGTTATCAGCAAATTCATGCTCAGCTTTCATTAGTCAAATCAGCCATACTATTTCCTTCCACCTGACTCTACCTTTCCCTCAACTTTTAATTTTTCATGATTAAGCACTCTGGTCTCCCTTTAGAATTTCACTATAAGCAGTTGCCATTTTAAAAAGTCATAAACTTTATGACTTTATAGCATAAAGTCAGAGAAAAAATAATTTTTGATATGAGAATGAAAAAAGAAGTTAGAAGACACCTTAAAAAAACTGATACTGGCTCCTTTGTCCATAATTCATATTTGCAATCAGTACATCAGTTCAAATTATAATTGGAACAATACGAATTCTTCCTTTTCTTTTCTTTAGATTGGGGAAGAGAAGAGCCTTTTACTAAGAATTCAGCTGACTACTTGCAAATGGAAAAACCTTCGTCAAGTCTTGGTACAGTCAAGGAAGTGGTTTTTAGGAGTGTATAGATCAGCATGCACCAACTTCTGTCAGTCGAAAAGCACAGTTTGAAAACAGGATGATGTTCTGACTAATAAAGGGGTATTAACTCCATAGAAGCCAGGTAGCCTCAAAAGCTAGGCGAGTGTGTGCAGAGAAAATTATAAAGGCATGTCTGCATTCTCTGGTGAAATAACTAAAAAGAGCATGTGTCCTGGAAGTGTCCAGCCCACTGCCCACTGAGGGACTCCTCTGTGGGTTACAGAATTTTTAATTGAAGCCCCAGATATCTTCTATTGGTTAGAAATTGACAAAGTTAGGGAAAAGTCCTCTAGGAAAGTGAGGATGAATTTGGGTCCCATATTAACCATACAGATAGGTGTTAGTTTTTACCAAAAGTTGGATGGAGATTGTATATTCAAGTTTGGAAGAAGAAGTCATTTCCATAGATATAAGATATGAAATTTAGAAACTGAGAGTATATAAGTAAGAATTCCTGTAAAAGAACACTAAGGGAAAGATTAATCAAATTTGGTATTTTTCCTTTGTAATATATGAAAAAAAAATTCATCTAGAATATGGTTCTATATTTTATGCCATGCATTCATTAATTATCCCAACATCTATTTAACTTTGATAGCCTATGTAGAATTGAGTAGATAAGCAGAAAAGAACAAAGCAATGGAGAAATTGAGACTCATGGCATATTGATACCATCACTACTCTCTGTCCAACAGAAACATTCTCCAGTACCATTTCCGATACCTTCAGGTGCTGAACATCACCAAAGTCACTGTCAATCACATTGGAGCCAAGGAGACTTGGGAAAACCCATGACACTAATGCAGACCCAGCCAAGGAAGAAAGTAAAATATCTTCCTTTTGAAAATATACTATAGGGTATAAAGGTGTCTATGAAACTGCTTAACTTTTCTGAACTTATTTTTGACATCTGTCAAAGGGGAATGAAATGGATGCTTTGCCTTGTTTTTAGGTTTACAAATAATGTGAAGTAATATATGAGAAAAGCTCTATAATTTAGAAATAACCCCTTTAAATATAAAACATAATTATGGAAAATAGATGGAAAACCAATGGCCATATTCTTTATTCACAGCACAGACCCAATGGGAAGCTCTTTAACATTAAATGTTACTGCTGGAACCACAGTGCCACCTAAAGACCATACCAGAACTTTGAACATTAACAATCATGTTTTGGGGGGTTGTCTTTATTGTGTTAATGTATATGGATATTTTGTTGGCAATATTCCATTACAAAGTGCTCTCTGTGATGTTCCAGCATTTAATTCAGTTTAGAATGTAAATCTTTCGTCAAAGAGTTCAAAAAATGTTTAGACCTAAAAGCAAATGTGACCAGGAAACAGAGTAGAGATAGCACTTATGTAATGACTTTACATTATATGGCTCTCTAAATGGAACAAGAAAGACATTTTCAGGAAGTTTAGATAATTGGATCCTTATTAATTGAATACATACATCCTATACTCGGAAGAGCATACAGTAATATATTTATATACATGCACACACACAATAAAGGAAATAGAGGAGACTGATTTAATGCATTATTAAGAAATGGTTTTATGTCTTTAGTGAATATTGACCAAGGACCAACACAGTTCCTTTCCTCATAGAGTAGGAGTGATAAAACGAAAAATATAAAAATCAATCTTACCGCAAACATAGATGGTGTGAGATAATAAATGAAACGCATGTGTTACGGCTAAAGACAGAAAACCAATTATAAAAATAGAATTAGCAAAACCACTCCTTACAGTTTTGCCCTAATTTGTTAAGTAGGGATTCCTACCTGTGTTAGGCCCTTTGGTGATACATTTTTATTTGTGGTCTCACATGCCTTCCATTATTTTACCCTATAAAAGCAAAAATGGCATATATATTATTAGGCTAACGGTCATAAGTAAGTAGAGGTACTTATCAGAAATTATAATCAACAGTTAATTCAATAAAAAATAAGCGTTTATGCTTCCCTAGAAAGGAGTCTCTCTGGTGCATACATTTGTCTACTCAACCTTTTAAGAAACAGAAGCTCTACACTAAGTTAGAATTGGGGAGCAAAATTCTTATTCCATCATCAGTGCTTATTATATTATACTTTTCCTTTGCACATGGTTACCTCTTTCTAAAATGACAAAGGGTTGTCTGTAGAGGCAACTGATAAGGAAAGCTGATGTTCAGGGACCCAGATGTCATCCATCACTCTAATTCTTTCTAAATCAGACACATGACAAACTAGTGTAACAGACTTGCAGTAAATATCTGTTTAATAAATAAACAAACTGTAGGACCTACAAAATTATTATGTCACTGGTATGTCTTGAATAACATTTAAGAAATTATGGAAGCAAGTGCAATTATATTAAGAAGTATCTGCTTATACTTTTATCACTCATAAAATGTCATTCAGTTCACAAGTTATCTTTGATATGAAAATATATATCTACCAAAAAGTAAAAGTCCCTGTTCTTTGTTCTATACTTTTATAATCATGAGGAAAACGATAAGAGGACAAAATATATATATATATTTTTTTTTTAAATTTGAGGGGATTGTCATATAGATTACTTAACTAATTTTAAAACTTACTGCTTATATTTTGATAGTGCTTAAAGTTGAACAAAACATCTATTTAAAGAGGCATCTCTTCCAATTCAAGAAATTCACCAACAGTTATAAAATATAAAACAAAACACATGATAATATTTTCAGTAAGATAGGAGGATGCACTTTTTGTCACACAGGTTCAATCCTATGATCTTTGTCTTAATATTATAAAACAAGGGAGCACAACATATTTATTATGAACTACAAAATACATTAATCAGTGTTCTCTAGAGAAACAGAACCAGTAGGAGATGATAGAAAATAGATTATAGGTACATATAGACAGACATAAATATATAGATTTCTTATGAGAGATTGGCTCAATAATAACAGAAGCTGTGAAGCCCCATGACATGCTACCTGCAATCTGAAGACCCTGAAAGCCAGTAGTGGAGTTCCAGTCCAAACCTGAAGGCCTGAGAACCATGAGAACCAATGGTATAAGTTCCGATCTGAGTCTAAAGACCCAAAAATCAGTAGGGGCAATATCCAAGTGCAGAGAAGATGAATGGCCTAGCTGAAGCAGAGAGTGAATTTGGTCTTCTTCCACTTCTTCATTCTGCTCAGACCTGCATTGGATTGAAAGATACCCACCTGCACTGGTGAGCAGGATCCTCCTTCCTGTTTACTGATCTAAATGCTAATCTCTTCCACAAACACCCACACAGACACATCCAGAAATAATGTTTTACCAGCTGTCTGGGCATCCCTTAGCCCAGTCAAGGTGACATAAAATTAACCATCACAATACTTAGTAATATACAAAAATACATTGTATTTCAACATTATCAAAATGTCAGCAACACAGTAGGCCATTATGAAAATTATTGAGAGCCAATGAAATGTCAATAGAACTAGACAGAAGTAGAAGAAATCATCAAAGTCAAAGTAAATGATAACTGAAAAATTAAGTCCATATTAGGAGCTGGTAATGTAAGGTCCATGTGCCAAACATGCCATTTGGGGAGATTTTCATGTGCTGCCACCTGCCTTGTTTTAAAGAACCTGCAAAATAACCATTATCTGTTCTTAGCTTGCTGCTGTAAAGTGTAGGTGTGATCAATATCAATAGTCCAATGACTCATACTTTGACAAAATGATAAACTGACACAAAGTTCCCAAAAGTTACTAAGATCTTCTCTAAATTAACCCACTGTGGCCTAAAGGATTCATTTAAAAACAAACAAACAAAAAACTGAACAGCCATAGCAAAGAATGAAGATTCTACTGAAGCACAGCTTGAAGATACTCTAATAAAGAGGTGGAAGAATATTTTTTAAAAAATCAGAAAAGAAAACTCTAGGAATTTTATAATCCTAAATTGATCAACAGAGGCCTTTTATCAGATAGTTATCTCAGATTGTAAGGCAGCAGGAATCTAAGGAAATGTACCTATAAAATTAAACAGAGTCCAACTGCCTTAATTTGTACTCAGTTTGAAAGTGTTTGTGAATTTTTATTAAGATTCCTTCATTAGCCTTTAATACTCAACTTTCTACTTATTGTGGGTTTATTACTACAAGAGGTCCTAGCCTAGATGACAGCACAATCTAATTAGAATGTATCACATTTGGTTGTCGGTTTTTCTACCTGAAGCTCGTCATGCCTCTATGAACAGACACGGGCTTAACCCTGAGGAGATTTTGAAAATTCATCACAGGAGAGTCACAGAAGTGTGACCAAGTTTAGGGTGAAAAAATAATTACCAGATATAGCACTTTCAAACTCCTTTGCTTTATAGATAACAAAATCTTGTTTAGCCAGAATGCCTGGGGAACAGGAAAATCTGATTAAATCGATTTTCTACCTAAATTATGTAAACACATAAACTTTTTTTTATTCATTGTGAAAAAAAAACTGTGCTGCGTTATTAACAAGAATCATGTTTGACATGATATAGGAAGAAGTGGTTGCTGTTGTTCAGTCCCTAAGAGCCGTGTGGGACTCTGCAGCCTCATGACTGCAGCACACCAGGCTTCCCTGTCCTTCACTATCTCCAGGAGTATACTCAAACTCATTACCATTGAGTCNAAACTGTGCTGAGTTATTAACAAGAATCATGTTTGACATGATATAGGAAGAAGTGGTTGCTGTTGTTCAGTCCCTAAGAGTCGTGTGGGACTCTGCAGCCTCATGACTGCAGCACACCAGGCTTCCCTGTCCTTCACTATCTCCAGGAGTATACTCAAACTCATTACCATTGAGTCAGTGATGCCATCCAACTATTTCATCCTTCATTGCCCTATTCTCCTCTTGCCCTCAATCTTTCCTAGCATTATTTTAGCCATTTGGGGTCGTTTTCCCAAAGGNCTCATGACTGCAGCACACCAGGCTTCCCTGTCCTTCACTATCTCCAGGAGTATACTCAAACTCATTACCATTGAGTCAGTGATGCCATCCAACTATTTCATCCTTCATTGCCCCATTCTCCTCTTGCCCTCAATCTTTCCTAGCATTATTTTAGCCATTTGGGGTCGTTTTCCCAAAGGTGAGGCTTTGGCATCAGTTTGTGATTTCTCCCTCTCCTGCAGATCCTGGTCTGTCTTCAGCTCTTACTCTCTGTCTGCTGGAGCACTCTTCTGCCACTGGCCATAGGGTAGAGGATAGTGTAGCTCTGGCATTGAGGCATTAGGGATACCCATGGACCCATCCACGGGATCATCACGTGAGGTTTTCCCAGTGGCACGTGGGCAGACCTCCTGCTGGAGTCTGGAACCACATCTGCTTATGACCTCTGATGTTGTTATCTGCCTCTTTCTGAATCTCTCCACTCCCCCAGAGACAGAGGTTCTTCCTCAATATTCTGGGTATTGTGGAAGAGAAAAGAGTTTCTCCATCTGCATCCCACACAACTGGGAAAGCTAGGTATTCATTCAATGTTTCTCTTTCGCCCATGGGAGAGATCACCACTTCAGCCCCATACTGTGCTACCTTAGGGGAGGAGCAATGCTGGCAAAGCTCCTTTTACCCTCTCCAGTGCAGCCAAACTCATATATTGTTGCTGTTGTTCAACAGAATGCTGGAATCGCTCCTCAGGAAACCTGGACTTATACAAATGCTCTTTTATCTGTGGGCATTTGTCCAAGTCAGAGCCCTCCAGGTGATTCCACACCACAGTGGAAAGAAACAGAAAGTTGTTTACAAGCTCCTGCCAGTTCCACTGCCAGTATTGAGGTCTGTCTATCACCAGACGCACAAGTGCCATGGCATACAGTGCTGGATTCCACAGCTCTCATAGAGACACTTTCGTTCATGAGTACATGCCAAATTTTAGTTATTAAAAAGAGGAGAAAATGAAGGATGTCTAATATTGTTATTATGCTGATGTTCAAGTCTTCATTTTCTTGTTGAAACCTGTCAAAGATAGGATTATGGCTTATTATCCATTGCAAATTCATGCATTTGACTGTAGGTGGCGCTAGTGGTAAAGAACTCACCTGCCAGTGCAGGAGCCTTGGGAGATGAGGGTTCCATCCCTAGGTGGGGATGATTCCCTGGAGAAAGGCATGGCAATCCACTCCAGCAGCCTTGCTTGGAGAATCCCATGGACAGAGGAGCCCCCAGGTGGGTTATAGTCCACAAGTGAAGCGACTCATACACACACTCATAAATATATATTATAGTAGGCTTCTGTTAGCTTTCTTTCCAGTAAAAATAAAACAAACAAAAATGCTCCCGTTGCCATTTCCATCTTTCAAGATAAACTACAGTCTATCAGCTGCCTTGACTTTGTTTCAGAGAATGAGTTGACTGTGTGTAAAGAAACTAACAAAGATAGAATAATATTAATTGCTTTTATGTATCATATGGGTGTTAATGCTGTTGCTTTGAAGAATGGGAGTTAACTGTATTTTTACAAAAGGTACTTGATCCCAAAAACTCCTGTTGTAGAAACACACCTCTAAGGAACCACATTTGTTTCTAATTTCTAAAGTCATCTTGTGAATTCTGAACCTCAACAAACATTAGGATAGCCTTTGCACTTTGAAAAGTATACCTTTTTACATTAGGTTATAAAATATATTTGATGTGGTAATGAACTACATTTTTAAAAATGATAGTTATTGCTATAATATGTGTCCGCAGCATATGTTGACTTTGCACTAACAGCCATAAATCAGTAAGATAAAATTGAAAGGCCACCTACTATTGTATTTTTAATTGTAAGCTTCATATGTGACCTTCATTTTTACCATAGTAATCTCTCAATTTTACATATTGAAACTCTAAAAAAGTGCATGGGTTTCTATATTGTCCAATCTGGTTACTTGAGAAAAGCAATTAAGCTCCTGGCCCCTTACTGTACAGTCTCTATTTTTGAAAGTCTCAGCCCAAAGCAACAGAGAGACCAAGATCTTAGAAACTGAATTCAATTAGGAGAACTGTGTGTGTGTGTGTGTGTGTGTGTGNTGGTTCAGAGTACTAACCAGATGTGGCCTTTGTGCTAAACAATTCACTAATAATCAGTGATGTGCTGTTTAAAGTCTTAAACATCCTTCCTGACATCCAATTTGGTGGCTTTCAACTGGCACAAGACAGTTGACTTGGATATGTTACTGGGGCGTATGTCTTGAGCTCTAATAAGCCAAGATTCTTCAAACAATCTTGATCGTTTAATCTTGAGAAAAATAGCATTTTTGTGTAAGAACATGGAGAATCTTCATCTAGAACTCTCAAATTCAATGCTTGTCAAAATTCTTTTTTTCTTGCTGCATCATATACTTTCTCCTTATTTAAAGCCTGACATTAAAATGTTCTTCGGTGACCTATGAGTCATTCAAATATCTAAAGTTGAGTAACTTTAAAACATTTTCCGTATTGCTGTAGCTTTATGATAAGTCCTGAAATCATATAGTGTAGTATCTCCAAAATTTTATGCTTCTTTTTTAAAATTGCTTTGGTATTCTACATTCTATATATATCCAAGTGCATTTTAGAACTGGTTATCTATTGTTTCAAACTACCTGCAGGAAATTTTGTAGATGTACTTTGGGAGAATCTTTATATTGTCTTCCAATGCATTAACATGATATATCTGTTTATACAGCTCTTTGTTTTCCTCAAAAACACTTGATTACTTAAATGTAGTGATCTTGCTGAAATTTTATTAGATTTATTCTAAGGTGTTTTATATCATTTTGATATCACTATATATCCTGAAATGTTTTAAAAAATTATTTTCCAATTGTTTCTTGCTAATATATACTGATAATTGCTCAGTTATGTCCCACACTTTGGACCTCATGGACTATAGCCTCTGTCCATGGAATTAATCAGTCAAGAACACTGGAGTGGGTACCCTTTCCCTTCTCCAGGGGATCTTCCCCACTGAGAGATGGAAGAACCTGGGTCTCTCACATTGCAGGCAGATTCTTTACTGCCTGAGCCACCAGGTAAGCTAATATATAGAAATTTAATCAATTTTTATTGATATTCAATCTTGCTCTTATTTTATAATTTCCTTCTTTTATTTACTGAGTTTTAATTTGCTCTTTTTATAGTTTCTTGAACTGGCAGCTAAGACCATTAATATCTTTACTCTTTCCTAATATAAATGTTTAAAGTTATACAGTTTCCTCTAAATATTGCTTTACTGCATTTTACAAACTTTAATGTTATGTTTCCTTACAATTTAGTTCAGCTCTAGAATCCTTGTTCTAGAGACTACGATACTCATCTTTAATTGATCACAATCTACTTTAAATATTACTACACTATTTCAAAAAATGTGTAAGAGATTTCTTATAGCCTAATTCCATTTTCCCACCTCTGCCCTTTAGAGATTTGTTTTATAACTTGACTTTTCTAAATGCAAAAACAGGATAATAAATTGTTTGGAATTCCCTAGTGGCTCAGATAATTATACATTACAATTTTAAATTCTTTGTTTTTATTTCTGCTTACTTAGTTAAGACTAATCTAAAGATACACACACACACACACACACACAATTTAACTATCTACCAAATATGCATTATTTCTGGTATACATTCCTGTGCAGCTCTTGTGATTTGGTATTGATACAAACAAGGGTTCTTGAACTTCCCCAATCAGCAGAAATTCACTAGCAGTCAGACAAGAAATTCGGGAAAGGCTTTCTTTATCTAGGCCCCTGCTGTATTAGGGGTGAGCAAGAATAAGTAACAGGTTGCCTTGCTTGCTCTCCAGGAGAGAGGGGAGCTGAGGTGGTTCTTTAAATGAGGTGAAGGTAAGAGTGTATCTGAGGGTCTAGCCAGAAAGTTGGCTTAGGTGGTTTGCCCACCCCTTTGCTGTGTGCTCAATCCCTGCATCAGGAGGATCCCCTGTAGGAGAGCATGGCAACTCTGCTATTCTTGCCCAGAGAATCCAATGGACAGAGGAGACTGGTGGGCTACAGTGCATATTGTTGGAAAGAGTGGTACACAGCTGAAGTAACTTAGGACATCTGCTGTGTGAAGGGGCTTGCACAGTATCCAGTTTTTGCTCCCAGCATCCTGTTTTGCTTCTGGCTTTTCAGAAGTGGCATTGTTTTCTTCTTATTTTTGTCTTCTTGTACCTTTTGGCTTGTAATTTGCCCCAGCTGCACAAACACATAGTTACTTTTAGTTCCTCATAGTTTCTTTGTTATTTGTAGTTCAAGGAGATGTCTATTCAAGTTCAAGCACTGTAGCACTGCAGCAAAGGGTCCCAAGTCACAGCCTGTCTCAGTATCAATTCCATTCAACTTTAAGAGCATTTTTAAAAAGCATTTCTTGAAGTTCAGGTATGCCAGGTATAAATCATCTTAATTTTAGTATCCTATTCTGAAAATAAATTGTCAGCTTTATTTTGTCTCAGAATAGCTTTGTTATCTTTATTTTTGAAAGATATCTTGCTGAATGTAGATTTCCAGGTTGAAAGTTCTCTTTCCCCTCTTCCGCATTTTAAAAATGCCAGTTCCACTGTTCACTGCCTTCCACTATTCTGGTGAGAAGTTAGCCGCTATTGGTTAACACGATTTCCTTGTCTATAATGTTTTATCTTCACTGGCTGCTCTTACAATTTGCTCTTTATCTTTTCTCTATTAGTAGTTTAACCACAAATTGCCTAGGCATGGTTTAGTTGTAGGATTTGTCCTTTATCATGCTTTCATTTTGCTGAGCTTCTTTATTTCATAGGTTGCTGCTCTCTTTCATTTGGAAAGATTTTAGTCATTATTTCTTTAAATTTTATATTTTATTTCTCTCTTTTGAGCCTCCAATTACATTTTTAGACATTTTGGTATTATTTCACAAATCTTGGATACATTATTTGTCTTTACTATTTGTAGTTTTTTCTTTTTTTCTCTTTGTACTTTGGTTTGAATTTTTTTCTACCTGCATTCAGCATCATGATACTTTCCTATGATGTGTCTAGTTTGTTTTTGACCTACTTAAATAAATCCTTCATTTCTGAAATTATATTTTAAATTTCTAGAATTTTACTACATAGTTCCCATGACTCTAGGGGCTTCCCTGGGGGCTCAGTGGTAAAGAATCTGCCTGACAATGTAGGGGACACAGGAGACATGATTCCATCCCTGAGTCAGGAAGATCTCATGAAGTAGGAAATGGAAACCAGTTCCAATATTCTTGCCTGGATAATCCCATGGACAGTAGAGCCTGGTGGGCTACAGTCCATGGGGACACAAAAGGTTGGACATGACTGAGCACCTAGGAATGCATCCATGGCTCTTCTGAAATTAAATATTTTTATAAAACTGTTCTCATTGATACTTTATTATATTCATTAAGTTAATTTAAAGTCTTAAAATCCTTGTTTGATAATTACAACATTGAGGCTTCTCTGAGGTTAATTATATTATTTCCTCCTTTGTCAATGGGCTATATGGACTCTTGATTTTTAATGTGTCCATAATCTCATTGACTGAAAGTCAGGAATTTTGTGAAAAGGGGCTTCCCTTGTTGCCCAGATGGTAAAGCATCTGCCTGCAATGCAGGAGACCCAGGTTCAATCCCTGGGTTGGGAAGACAACCTGGAAAAGGAAATGGCAACCCACTCCAGTACTCTTGCATGGAAAATTCCATGGGTGGAGTGCTGGAGACTAAAATAAATAATATTTATCGCCACAAACAGGCAAATTCACTTTACTCTCAGGTTGTTAGGGTCAGGCCTTAGTCATATAATCTATGGTTGACTTGTTTCTAAGCTTTGTTAAGTCTGTAATTATTTCAAACTTACTACTGCCTTCAGAAAGTGAAGTTGCTCAGTCATATCTGACTCTTTGCAACCCCATGGACTGTAGCCTACCAGTCTCCTCCATCCATGGGATCTTCCAGGCAACAGTAACTGGAGTGGGTTGCCACTGCCTTCAGATGTATTGACAAAAGGATCAGCACTTTCTTTTCAGTAACTCTGCCTCCTCTGATTTCTACATTTTGGTGAGGTACCAGAAATATGCCTCTTCTTTATAGCCAAGGCTCAGAGAATTTAATTGACCTGCTAGGATCACATCATCAATAGTTAATAAATCAGTAACTTTGAACTTTCCTATTTTCACAACCAGCAAATACCCAGTACTTCAAATAAATAAAGAAAATTGTAGTTTGGAGGTGTACCTAAGGTTCTAAGATCTATACATTAAACAGGTGGTTTAATTCCCAGACCTATCAGAAATCATGTGAGGAAAACAGTGATCTCAAAATGTAAGAAAATTACATGATATGTGAGAATGAGGAGCAGATCATATAGTTATTAAAACAGTGAAATTTAAATTATAAACTATATTTATCTTGAGTTTTCTTTCCTTTGTCATGATATCCTCACCATTACATTAGACCCAGATTACTGATTTGGGATCACTTTCCACTTCAGATTTAGGCAGATGCTGATCAGGAGGTAGAATATGTCATTATCATCTTTCTAAATCCCCTTCAAGTTCAGCTTTTTACTACTCTCATGATTTCCATTTTTACCTTCATTAGAATATTCATCAATAATTTTATTTCTTTTGTGACTAGTTGGTTCAATTTCTAATTGTGACTTGGTGTGAACTCTTTCCCCCACTTTTTTCCATTTTCTACCTTCCTTTAATATTATCTAAATCAACTAGTGCAATTAAGATCCTCAACATCTTGAATACAGAATACAAATATTCATATCAGGGAATTTAATGCAAATTTTTTATAAACTTTATAAAAATCCTTGATGTAAAATTAATTTAATCCTTTGAGTAAGTGACAGAAATGGACTCAAGTTCACACATAAATAGCAAACTCTTCTTTAAAAATCATGATTATATTTTATTGATGATTGATGTATACATCCATTATTTATTGATTTAAAATATTAGAAAAAACAAATTTATATGATTTTTAATCCTTCAGTGTATTTTCCATATATAAAACTAATCATATTTCAAGCTTAACTGTTTTGCTGCTGCTAAGTCGCTTTAGTCATGTCCAACTCTGTGCGAATCCATAGACGGGAGCCCACCAGCTCCCCCGTCCCTGAGATTCTCCAGGCAAGAACACTGGTTGCCATTTCCTTCTCCAATGCATGAAAGTGAAAAGTGAAAGCGAAGTCGCTCAGTCGTGTCTGACTCTTTGCGATCCCATGGACTGCAGCCTACCAGGCTCCTCTGCTCATGGGATTTTCCAGGCAAGAGTACTGGAGTGGGGTTTCATTGCCTTCTCTGTAACTGCTTTAGAAAATTGTAATTAAAAGTATACTGTACTTTTGTTAGGCACAATGCATCTAGTGACATAATTTACTTTTCAACACATTTAAAAATTAAGTTATGCTAAAGCATTCAACTCATTAGATTCATTTGAAAGTATTTTAGAAAATTCTGAAGTCCAGGACTAGTTAAATTATAATTATTGAGGGTGAGGATCAGGCCCTGGTAAATTTTTGAAAACACAGATTATTAAAGTATGCAAACTGAGTTGAGACCACTGTCTCGATTTAAGCAAGGGAATAACATAGGCACAATGTCTATAAAAAAATCAAACTTACACATTTATAATACTAATAATATTTTTGCATATATGTTTATTTGCTTGGTATATTAGTATTAACATCAGTGTTAAATGAGATTGATCAGATTAAACTAATTCAAGTTGGAAAGGATCTGACAAATTTACAGTAATAAGAGCTTAATTGTTTACCCCTGGTAATATATTTTACTAAAGACAATTTCAACCCAAGAGAGTGACACCCTGGGTGAAATATAAAGAAGTAGGGTGAGCCCAGTTGAACATACTTGAGGGATCAGGACACTTAAATGGTTTTCTGTCAGATCACCAAGTCATATTATAGAACTGTTACCTTTCACTATATTTATAATATATATTGTAATATTTGTGGTATCTCAGTCTAACTAAATTATGTATCATTATTACTAACATTTAGAACTGAAGAAACAAAGGCTTAAAGAGATGAAATCCAGTATCCAAGATTTCATAGCAGGGAATGACCAGGTAACTGAACTCCAAAGGCTGATTTGAGAACCACTATAACAGACCGGTCTACTACATATCATCTAGGATTCAGTATAATTTTCCAAGATTAAAATTATTCCATACAGAGCAAGAATTGTAGATAAAACATGTGTGGTGCAGTGATAATTGCACAGTAAATAACTGATAAATATCTTATGATTGGCTTATAATGATGTACATCATCACTAGAAAATGATTAAATAAAAAGGAAGCATCACATTTAAGAAACCATTTAGCATGACAAAAAGATTTTTTATGAGGTCTATATTTTGTTTTTTGTTTGTTTTTGTCTTCCCCCCCTCAGAAAACTCTTCACAGCTTACTTTTTATACATAGACTGCACAATGTATTGTAAACTTGCAGATCTGGCTCTTAGGTTGTATGTAATAGCTACATTGCAATAATGTGAATAAAAGAATATGCTTTCTCACTTAGCTAATATAACTTTCACAGCTCTTTATAAAAGTATGTCATGTTTATTTTTGCATTGAGGTCTAAGACTTAAAATTGCCCAAACCCACAGCATTTATGAGTATAAACATTTATATTTCTCAAAAGTCACATTATTTTCTTTATCTGAAATCTTTTTTCTTGTTTGCTATCTAATATTCTTATTTAGAAAGGTCACTAATGTCGTATGTAACATGTCATCAAGCACTCAATCGGGTGTTTATAATATCATGCAGTGTAACTATAGCAAATTAATTGATATAGGAAGTGTGAGGGTCAGCTCATTCCATTTCCTTTTGATATTTATCAACATAGTCATTGTCAAAGCTACTCTGTCATTATCTAACTTTAACCTTTCTCAATACCACTTCTTCACAAGCTATGAATTCCAACCTGTGTTATGTGTATCTAGTTTGTAATGAGAAAACAAAACATTAATTGTACTTTTTATTAATTCATTTTTACTTATTTCCTATGAAGGGCTTTCTGGTGGTTCAGATGGTAAAGCATCTGCCTGCAATGTGGGAGACCTGGGTTTGATCCCTGGGTCAGGAAGATCCCCTGGAGAAGAAAATGACAACACACTCCAGTACCCTTGCCTGGAAAATCCAAAGGACAGAGGAATCTGGTAAGCTATAGTCCACAGGTTCACAAAGAGTCAGACATGACTGTGTGACTTCAATTTACTTCCTATGAAACCATTTTATTTATTTACTTTTAAAAATTTTATTCAGTATAATTGATTTACAATGTTGAGTTACTTTCTACTGTACAGCAAGGTGAATCAATTATACATTTACAAATATCTATTTTTTAGATTCTAAATAGGCCATTACAGAATATTGAGTAAAGTTCCCTGTGCTGTCAGTAGATCCTTATTAGTTATCCATTTTATATATAATGCTGTGTGAAACCATTTATTTTAAACATCATAGACATGCTACTTTCCTATCATTTGAATTATATGCATACTTTCAAAATATATCTCTCTGTTGTACCTTTGTTGTTGCTGTTCAGTCACTAAGTCACATCCAACTCTTTGAGACCCCATGGAATGTTGTACCTATTCTGATCCAACTCCATGTCAAGTCACACTCCTTACTCATATTCCAACCTTCTGCAATATTTATTGTCTGATTCAAATATTTCATTTTATCTCATGGTTCAGTCATTGTGGCAGGAGAGCTGGCTTAACATTCAAAAAATGAAGATCATGGCATCCAATACCATCAATGCAAGGCAAATAGATGGGGAAACAATGGAAACAGTGACAGACTTGATTTTCTTGGGCTCCAAAATCATTGCAGATGGTGAATGCAGCCATGAAATTAAAAGATGTTTGCTCATTGGAAGAGAAGCTGTGACCAACCTAGATAGCATATTAAAAAGCAGAGACATTATTTTACCAAAAAATGGTCCATATAGTCAAAGGTATGTTTTTTCTAGTAGTCTGTATGGATGTGAGAGTTGGACCATAAAGAAAGCTGAGTGCTGAAGAACTGATGCTTTTGAACTGTGGTGTTGGAGAAGACTCTTGAGAGTCCCTTGGACTGCAAGGAGATTGAACCAGTCAATCCTAAAGGAAATCAATCCCGAATATTCATTGGAAGGACTGATGTTAAAGCTGAAACTCCAATACTTTAGCCACTTAATGCGAAAAGCTGAATCATTAGAAAAGGCCCTGATGCTGGGAAAGATTGAAGGTGGGAGGAAAGGGGGACAACAGCATCACCGACTCAATGGATGTTAGTTTGAGCAAGCTCCAGGAGATGGTGAAGGATAGGGAAGCCTGGCGTGCTGTAGTCCATTAACTTTCAAAGAGTCAGACATGACTGAGTGACTGAACAACAACAGTGTAGTAATATAATAATCTTAACAATCATATATTTGCTTCTTTCCATGAAGGTAGATGAGAGCATGTACTTCCTTTTCTGAGGGCCTTCAGCAAGCTGCAAGTAAAAACAGCTGTAGTCACCAGCTTTTCCAATCTTTTATATCAATCTCTGAAAGGGTCATCACTGATGAGGGAAGAGAAGAACGAGGTTTTTTAGGAATAAGAATTAAGAAAGACTGAAAGGGAAGGGATTTCCTGGTGGCTCAGACAGTAAAGAATCCTCCTGCCATGTGGGAGACCTTCCTTGGGTTGGGAAGGTCCCCTGGAGGAGGGCATGGCAACCCAGTCCAGTATTCTTGCCTGGAGAATCCCCATGGATAGAGGAGCCTGGTAGGCTACAGTCCATGGGGTTGCAAAGAGTTGTATACGACTGAGCAACTAAGAACTGGAAAGGGAAAACACTGTAGATCTTTCTAACAGAAGCTATTGGTCCTGTGGCTGGCAGCAGCCTGAGGAACAGGAAAACTTCAGAGAAGAATGTCCACATTATGCTCGAACAAATCAGATATTGAGGTTTTCTGCAAATACCTCAAAGATGACACAAAAATAGCAGAGCTTCTGAACCTAAAGAGATCCTAGAGAGTGGGATAATGGGTATGTCAGTGGACACCATTGAAGGCAGCTGAGTAATAATTGCTCTCTCTCAATGTAAGATGCTAGAGTAACTATATAATATTGATAGAGTATAAGAAGGGATCAAGTCATATGACTGAGGTCGACCTGTAGCTGACAGCATGGACAGGTGTCAGAATTTAGAATTAGTTGTTATAAAACATAAATATACACATCAGTTCTGCATAACTGAATCTATGATTCATATCCTCTATAATATGTTAGTGTTTCATTATTCCAATTTAATTATAAGTTCCTATAAGTAGTGTTCTCACTTTTTGCAGCCCTCTTAACACCTACCAAAAATACTTTACATATGATAGGTTGTCAAATGCTCACTGGCTTTTCTTTTTATTTATCTATGGCTTTAGGATGAAACTGAAAATTTCTGACTTACAAATGAAGTGTTTAGAATTTCTGAAGTTAAAAAAGATGATGAACACTATTATACTGTTAATCCAAAGGTCAAAATACTAGAAATATGTCCTAGCACATAATATTTAATGAGCTCAGTGTCATTCTGTTTCTCAAATATTTATATCTTAGTATTGCTGAGCAAAACTTTAAAAAAAAATTAAAATTTTAAGTTAAATATTGAATGCTTACATGAAAGATTGAGTGAAATAATTTTAGAAGTAGCTTCACAGATGGACATGAAAGCATTTGGAAAAATCACTTGTCTTCCCAAGAATAACATCTTCACCACAGAAATATGTTTAAAATTTTTTCATAGAATAATAATTTCTGCATAATAAATTATAATGTGCTTTACATATTTGTACAAAGATTGTATTGATATATCTATGGTATAGATATATAAAACTATGCACAATAATAATGCTCCTGCAAAGCATGCATAAATAGAATTTGTTCATATTCAAATAGCATGGTTGCTATTTGTAGAATCTTGAGGAAACTTTCAATACATAAGAATTTCTTTGTACTGCCTGTAAACATATACTAATTAGAAGACTTTAAAACATTCAAAATAACTATTTTATGTAGAGTTTAATTCAATCAGGCTACTCCTAAATAATAACAAAACAGTAATCATCATACAAACACTCTGTCGAAAGCACCACATGAGCACAATGTTACCAGCAATGGCATATTATTTGGGAGTCCAACTCACAATTAGTGGCCAAGACGAGCATCCTTATTCCCCATGACTCTCTTTCTCCAATCAGAGATACCAGAGTGACTGGACAACAAGGGAAAGGCAAGAGAGACTATACCATATAAAGCAGCCTGTACTAGGTAGTCTCTTTGTTCCAGGGAACCTGAGCAGTCTAGCCTAGGAAAACTCCTTTTTCCACCTTAAGCAGCACTAGTACAGACGAGTGAAGTCCTAGAAGTACCAGATAAACTAAGCAGACCAAAATAAAACAGTTTTCCTATATTTGAAATTGTTAAATTATCGTTATTAAAAATCAAAATAATCCAATGGATATCCTTAAGGAAATCTGAATGTGAAGTTAATTAATGAAAGAAGATTTTATTATAAGATGAGAATGAGCAGTAAGGTCATGACACATGGTTTTCTATAAGTTCTTGTCATGTTCTATAGTATATGTAAGGGTGTTCCATTATGAGTTGTTATATCAGAATCAGTTCTTAGTTCATTCTGCTCACTACCTGAGTTGAAGTAGATTACAATAATCTGCTTTAATTCAAAGACTATTAAATGTGCGATGACTTGAAAACGTCCCTGGTGGTCCAGTGGCTAAGACTCGGAGCTCCCAATGCAGGGGGCCCAGGTTCCAGCTAATGATCCTGCATGTCTCAACATAGATTAAAAATCTTAACCTGTAACAAATAAGGACTGGTGCAGGCAAGTAAATAAAATATATATATATATTTTTTAAAGAGAGTGATGACTTGGAAATTTAGGACAGAAAAAATTTAATATATGAAATTAAGTGCTCTGAAATCATTGGGGAGCTTCAAAAAGAATTCAAGTCTTCTAAACTCAAGGATATGAATGTTGTGCTGTCATTCAGCTTTCAGAAAGATGCTGCTACAGTCATCATGCCCCCTTCAAAAGGGCCTCTTATCCTCAGAAAGACAATAGGTCTATGAACGGTAACTAGGGCCAATGGAACTGTTTCCAAACACCCAGGGTCTATGACCTTACCTTCTAGGAGATGAGAAGAAATATGATCTCCACTTTTTACTTTCTTAACATTAAGTATATGTAATCAAAGGAATCCAAATTACTTCCAGAAT
Source organism: Neotragus moschatus (assembly GCA_006410615.1). Lineage (NCBI taxonomy): Eukaryota > Metazoa > Chordata > Mammalia > Artiodactyla > Bovidae > Neotragus > Neotragus moschatus. The sequence continues at coordinate 820,532 of SJYA01000424.1, read as the reverse complement.
TGTATCTTCAGGGGAGTCTGGGAAACATTTTTAGATTTCCCCCTTCTAAAATGAAGAAAAGCAGTAAAGAAGTTGAGTGAATCAATATGTAACACCCAGTATGGTTTGGTGCTTTAGTCACTACGTCCTGTCTGACTCTTGTGACCCCATGGACTGTAGCCTGCCTGGCTCCTCTGTCCATGGGATTCTTCAGGCAAGAATGCTGGAGTGGGTTGCCATTTCCTTCTCCAAGGGATCTTTCCAAGCCAGGAATCAAACCCAGATCTCCTGCACTGCAGGCAGATTCTTTACCAACTGAGCTATGAGGGAAGCCCCAGTATAAACACCCAGTATAAACATTAATTGTTTACACTTATAAGCCTCTCCCTTCCACCCAATGTCAGTATTCTTGATCATGTCTTTTGAGCAAGGCATTATTTTGAAGCACAGAACCATCGGCATTCATCTCCTACTACTCCTGACCTTGGACAGAGAACTATACTCCTACTTGTTTGCTTCCTGTTCCTCAGACATACCAACCTTGCCTGTATTTTGAGAGTTATTATCTTTCTCTGTCCTTCTGTCTGGAAAACTCTTCCCTTGAGTTTTCTCATCATTCAAGTACACGCTCATATATCATCTCAAAAATTCTTCCTTCAAAACACTATATGAAAATTTAACCCTCTTTAATTCTCATTTTGTTTTCTCAAACAGTTTTATTTTTCTCATAAGATTTATAATTACCACAAAAAGTATCTATGGCATACACTAATGTTCACTTTTCTTTCTCTCAGACTCTATGAGAAATATTTTATGTTTTAATTCCATCAGTTAACTATAAAACTTTTCATAATACACAAACTTATGGTGCTTTTCCCCAGAGATACCTTTTGACCTCTCTTTATATGTAGACTTTGATTAGGGGGCACTCCTAGAGCCACGCTTCCATTGTAGCTGTCCTTAATTGGTTTATCTATTAGCCTTTCATTTCTCCTGTTTGTTTCCCCATCATTCGACTCTGACTTCTCTTACTGACCATCAAAATTCTTAACAACTTAAAAAAATTAGGTGTTGTATACAGGTACTATTATTAAATGATTCATTAAAAACTATCTGGAAAAGAGAGAAGCCTAATGTAAACCTCGGACTTTAGGAGGTTATGACGTGTCACTGTAAATTCATTAATTCTAACAAATGTATTACTCTGATGTAGATGTTGATAATGAGGCAAGCTATGATTGTGTAAGGGGAGGGAGTATAAGGGAAATCTCTGTAACTTTCTCTCAATTTTGCTGTGAGCCTAAAACTCCTATTTAAAAAAGAAAATATTAAAAAAAACAAACTAAACCAATACATCTGGCCCAGATAAATTCATGAGGCCAAATCGATCCCAAACTAATATATAAATTATTATTTTTTTCATGGGGGTGGCAAGGAGGGAAACTGCTAAACCTAAATGAAAATGCAGATAACTATGAGAAAGCACTCTACCAAATTCTAATTATTAGTTCAGTTCAGTTCAGTTCAGTCGCTCAGTCGTGTCCAACTCTTTGCGACCCCATGAATCGCAGCACGCCAGGCCTCGCTGTCCAACACCAACTCCCGGAATTCACTCAGACTCAAGTCCATCGAGTCGGTGATGCCATCCAGCCATCTCCTCCTCTGTAATCCCCTTCTCCTCCTGCCCCCAATCCCTCCCATCATCAGAGTCTTTTTCAATGAGTCAACCCTTCGCATGAGGTGGCCAAAGTACTGGAGTTTCAGCTTTAGCATCATTCCTTCCAAAGAAATCCCAGGGCCGATCTCCTTCAGAATGGACTAGTTGGATCTCCTTGCAGTCCAAGGGACTCTCAAGAGTCTTATCCAACACCACAGTTCAAAAGCACCAATTCTTTGGTGCTCAGCCTTCTTCACAGTCCAACTCTCACATTCATACATGACCACAGGACAAACCATAGCCTTGACTAGATGGACCTTAGTCGGCAAAGTAACATCTCTGCTTTTGAATATGCTATCTAGGTTGCTCATAACTTTTCTTCCAAGGAGTAAGCGTCTTTTAATTTCAGCATGGATGGTAAAATTGTGATTATCCCCTATAGAACACCAATGGAGTGGTTAAAGTGATTGATTTACAACAGGTATTATCCCTCAATATGTGTAGTATTATTTCTTTATATGATATCTGATTGTAATTAACATTTCTATTTCTTTAAGCTGAAACCCATGTCTAACTTAATCTTCTCTTGCTTTTTGCATTAATATGTTTAACCTCCATGTGTTTAAGAACTATTAAAAGATTTCACATAAACCAAAATCAGGTGTATCATGTGAAATGCCCAGGCTAGATGAAATATAAGGAATCAAGATTGCTTGGAGAAATATCAATAACCTCAGATATGCAGATAACACCATCCTTATGGCAGAAAATGAAGAGGAAATAAAGAACCTCTTAATGAAAGTGAAACATGAGTTTGAGCAAGCTCCAGGAGTTGGTGATGCAGAGGGAAACCTGGTGTGCTGTATGTAGTTCATTGGGTTGCAAAGAGTCAAACACAGTGAGTGACTGCTCTGAACTGACTGAAAATCTTGTGAGCACTGGTGATCACCCAAGCGATGCATTCCTACTGTATTTGCCCTGATTGAATTTCAGGAAATACCTGGATAATAACATAAGAATGACAAATGGTGCCCAATTCTTCAAAAGTTGGCTGTCCTTCACATATATTGTACAACAGATCGATCCTTGACAGACTTTAGTGTGTGTCTGTTTCCTTAGAAAATCATTACCATTGCCCTCTATCCCTCTATTTCTTAACCACATCCAAGCAGTACAAATGTCTTTCATTAAGTCTTAAATCAGATTTAGATTTCTGACTTATTCCAGAGGAAATGTATAATGTTTATCACATTTTTTTAATACTTCTTTTCAATCTTATGCTACATTCAATCCACAAATCTAAGCATTCCTTGTTGAAAAGTCCAAATTCTGGGCTTTTAAACATTATTGTTTATTATCTCAGCAAATTGATAAGCTCTCTACTAAAATCCTCAATGTGTTACAGCAGCAAATTCTTTTGAATGTGTAGTATATGCCAGCCCTTGCCTTGGGGTCTAGGCATAGACAGATGAATTAGGCATGGCTTTAACCTCAAGGAACCTAATGATAATAAGTTTGTTTGTAAAGTTCTTTCACATAAATTATTTTTATTTAGTCTTCATTTTTTTAAATTTTTACTAATAATTACATTATGGTTTATTGAATTATAGCCTACAGTGAATTTAAAGTGCTGGTTTATAAGATTTTTGATGATATGTAATGCAATTATAGGTACTGTATATGTTTAAAAATCATACTCTATGTACATATAAAATCTAGAGGAGAATATCACAATTTCACCATTCTATCTATCATTCTGTGTCACCATGCAATGAAGACAATTGTGATAGTAGTGGTGAAATTCCATGATCTTAAAGAGGGACTTGCTACTTCAGGCTTAGCCAAAATAAACAACGACCTTGAGATGCTGGGGTTTCTGTATAAGAAAGACTCCAAAGGCCTGGTGTTACTAAATGTCAGGCATATAANGTATATGTTTAAAAATCATACTCTATGTACATATATAATCTAGAGGAGAATATCACAATTTCACCATTCTATCTATCATTCTGTGTCACCATGAAATGAAGGCAATTGTGATAGAAGTGGTGAAATTCCATGATCTCAAAGAGGGACTTGCTACTTCAGGCTTAGCCAAAATAAACAACGATCTTGAGATGCTGGGGTTTCTGTATAAGAAAGACTCCAAAGGCCTGGTGTTACTAAATGTCAGGCATATAAAAATGGAGGTTGAGTACACTTCATGGATTTTTTTTAAAGTGCCATGATTTATAACAAAACAGTGCTTAAAATCATTAAACTCCCTTTTCTTTTCCTTTGTAAAAATTGCATAGAGCCTGCTGAGGTATTGTTATTGTTCAAAAAACTGTTTCATAAATGTTAAAATCAAACAACTAAAACTAGTGTCATCACATATATAAGAAAATACGTTATCATAAAAATACCCTTGGGCTTTTTTTGACTCCATAATATGGGCTTCTAAAATTAAAGCATGGTTCAAGGTAATATAAACTCAGCCACCCTCAGAAGACCTTGCCTTTATTAAGTCCCCTTCTCTTCATAACAAAATTATCTTCTCCTTCCTGCCTTCTAGAAAAATTTCCTCCTAGAAAGTTTCTTAAAATGCTAGCTTTCCTATCCCTGTTAGCTCTAAAAGCCTGCCTAGTACTGAAATACAGTTAAGGCTTATACTGATATCAGATTTTACACCTTCAAAATTTACTTTGTCTGTCAATAATTTTAGGTTGACATCTAAGAGGTTTCTTTACTGGGAGTGAGAAATAGCAAATATCTAATATGAAATTGCCCCCTAGTGGAGTTGAAAAGCTCTCATGATGATTACCTTTAAGAATATGGATCAATTTAGCATAGTAAATTTATTTTGGTTCTCCTACATTGACATGTAGGGTTGTATAGCGAACATAAAAATAAAATTGTTCCTTTCTTAAAAGAAAAACAATCAAACTGTACTTCTCAATCAGGAAAATCTGCCAAGGCATTAACCAGCTACTTAACCTCCAGCCCCTCTTATATTTCTTTATCCCACACAACTATTTTGTAAAAATCATGTTCAGTCTGACATGGAACACACTATAGAGGAATAATAGTATCTCTGATCCACTTTAATGAAGAAAAAATTTAGGAAAATAGAAGAAATATAAGTTGACTATTTCATGAAACTAGTCTTGGAACTATAACTATAGTTATAAGTTGACTAGTTCATGGAACTATAACTATAACAATACTCTGAAGGATTCTCTAAATATAGACTTAATGATAGTGACAGAACACTCTTCTGAAAATTACTGAACCTATTTTTTATGGAAAACTGTAGAAAATGTACTATGACAATGTAACAAATAACATAAAATAAAATATTATATTCAATTTAAAATAAAAAGAAAACACAGTATGCCCAAGTTGGAGATTCTATTCATCTTTATTAACACACAGTCAATAATAATTATTTTCACAGAATTAACCCAGTATGAGAAATCTTTCCTTGAATAAAATGAGTGACATAACTTTTAAGATGACAAATATATAATCTCTTCCCCAAATACTTTAATTAATTATACTTACCAAAGAAAATTCTACCTAATTTAAATAATAAGACTGTAAGAATGACTAGAAAGGGAATCTAGTTTTAAAATGAAATAATTACTAATCTCTTAAAATATTGTTTTCCACATAATAAGCAATTTTATAATATTTCAAATGGAAGAATGTATAAATAATTTCCACTCCTTTTAGTTCAGATGAAAACATAACTCATGGAATACTTACTAACAAACAAAGAAGTAAAGACCAATAAGATAGTATGGCATCTCAATTCTAGTACTTAGACATTGTCGTAAGGGCCTTGTAATCAATAATTAATGAAATCGATGGCCCATTCTCATTCTTACCGTATACCACTTTGTTTTTCTTCCCTCTTTTACTTTTAGTTCTCTTTATTCTGCTAATTTTTCATTCCTTTTTCTCTACTAAATGGCTATTAGAAGCCTTAGGTATATTTTTTACAATACTTTTTTTCAGACATTGAATATTTCATATCGAACTGAAATCATAAGCAGTAATAACATTGGATTTACATCAGTTTTGTGATCAGTTTGTAAAACTAAACTTTTACAACAGTTTGTGAAACAATTAGTATCGTTTCATTATTTTATCTGTGTACTTCAGTGATAGTACCTATGAAGTATTTAAAATTATAATGTTATAGTCATACCAAGGGGCTTCCCTGATAGCTCAGTTGGTAAAGATGCCACGTGCAACACAGGAGACCACAGTTTGGTTCCTGGGTTGGAAAGATCCACTGGAGAAGGGATAGACTACCCACTCCAGTATTCTTGGCTTCCCTTGTGGTTCAGAAGGTAAAGAATCTGAGTTTGATCCCTGAGTTGGAAAGATCCCCTGGAGAAGGGAAAGGCTACCCACTCCAGCCTAGAGAATTCCAAGGACTGTATAGTCCATGGGGTCACAAAAAGTCAAGCATAACTGAACGCCTTTCACTTTCAGTTTGTCATACTAAAACATTTACAAAATATAAAATTAGAAGAGTAAGGACTAAAATTTTAGGTTTAGAGAAGATAATACGTTTCTGCTAGTTTGGATACCTTGAGTATTGCTGGCAGTACAGACCTGATCCATAAAGAGATAGGAGCTAGACACAGAGAAGTTAATAAAGCATATTTATATATAGCATAATTTAAATAGAAATACATAAAACATAATTTTATGTAAGACATATGATTATTATACATAGAGAGGATCTTTTTTATGAAGAAAGAATAAAAACCTAAAATTATTTTTAAATTATTAAGAAGAGGAATGGAGACACACGGGAGAGCCATGTGAAGTGATTTTTCTTTGTATTTTTAGACTCTTTTGTGTATTGAACATGATTTAATGCAAAAGAAGACAGCCTAACAAAAGTGAACAGAGCTGAAGGTTTGACTCAATTTTACCTGCTTATAGTAACAAGCACATAGGTATTTGGAATAGGGAGTAAAACATACATTCTCTAGCAAGAGTGATTAAATGGAGTGGTGTTAGGCTCAAAACACAGGAAAAAAGTTAAATGTACATTTTCATATAACTGAATTTGATAGTACTAGGAATTTCTTTCCTCATATCTTGTTCCCAATATTTTATTTTTATCCATTTCTCATAGTGTGCTTGAGACAAAGTCTATTTAAAATTTCATTTTATAGACCAGAAATCAGGAGATGAATTTTGTAAACTATATGAAATACAGAACACAATTTTAAATACGAATAATAATCGATAATAACTTTACAAATGGGCTTCCCTGGTGGCTCAGATGATAAAGCATCTGCCCACAGTGCGGGAGACCCGGGTTTGATCCCTGGGTTGGGAAGATGCCCTGGAGAAGGAAATGGCAACCCACTCCAGTATTCTTGCCTGGAAAATCACATGGACAGAGGATCCGGGTAGGCTACAGTCCATGGGGTTGCAAAGAGTTGGACAGAACTGAGTGACTTCACTTTCTTTCTTTCTTTAGAAATGAGAAAATAAGAAATTTTGTAAAAAGTCTTAATTAATGATTATAATTAATTGAATTATAATTTATTTATTATATAATAAAGAGATGTGTATATCAGAGTAGAGAGAATTCAAAATTGTGAAAGATTTTTTTTGCACCTGACCACCACAATAGCTTAGAAAAAAAGTGTACTGCTTACCATGATTAATGCTTTCAAAATCAAACCCTTTATTAAAATTTTAAAAATCTATAAAAGTAAGGGAAAATAGTACATTGCAAAAGTACTTGGCAGACTAATGTTAGATATCCTTATGTCTCTATTCCTGTATTACTTTTATCCACAGGTTGATTGAGATTTGTTTCCCTATTTATTGATGTTGGTACCAACTCTGCAATGTTTTAGGGCATGGCAACCCACTCCAGGTTTCTTGCAGGGAGAGCCCCATGGACAGAGGAGTCTGGTGGGCTATAGTCTTTAAGGTCGAAAGTGTCAAACATGACCGAAGCGATTTAGCACACATGCATGAATGTCAAATGTAGCAAAAATAACAATATTGTAACCACAAATAATAGACTAAGGAAATAGAAATATTCTTATGAGGCAAATTAGAGGCCACTGCTGAGTTTTCAAAATGCCAGCAAATTTGGAAAACTCAGCAGTGGCCGCAGGACTGGAAAAGGTCAGTTTTCATTCCAATCCCAAAGAAAGGCAATACCAAAGAATGCTCAAGCTACCACACAATTGTACTCATCTCACACACTAGTAAAGTAATGCTCAAAATTCCCCAAGCCAGGCTTCAGCAATACATGAACCATGAACTTCCAGATGTTCAAGCAGGTTTTCAAAAAGGCAGAGGAACCAGAGATCAAGTTGCCAACAACTGCTAGATCATTGAAAAAGCAAGAGAGTTCCAGAAAAACATCTATTTCTGCTTTATTGACTTTGCCAAAGCCTTTGACTGTGTGGACCACAGTAAAGTGTAGAAAATTCTGAAAGAGATGGGAATACTAGACCATCTGACCTGCCTCTTGAGAAATCTGTATGCAGGTCAGGAAGCAACAGTTAGAACTGGACATGGAACAATAGACTGATTCCAAATAGCAAAAGGAGTATGTCAAGGTTGTATATGTCACCCTGCTTATTTAACTTATATGCAGAGTACATCATGAGAAATGCTGGGCTGGAAGAAGCACAAGCTGGAATCAAGATTGCCAGGAGAAATAATAATCTCAGATATACAGATGACACCACCCTTATGGCAGAAAGTGAAGAAGAACTCAAAAGCCTCTTGATGAAAGTGAAAGAGGAGAGTGAAAAAGTTGGCTTAAAGCTCAACATTCAGAAAACGAAGATCATGGCATCCAGTCCCATCACTTCATGGGAAATAGATGGGGAAACAGTGGAAACAGTGTCAGACTTTATTTTTCTGGGCTCCAAAATCACTGCAGATGGTGACTGCAGCCATGAAATCAAAAGGCACTTACTCCTTGGAAGGAAAGTTATGACCAACCTAGATAGCATATTCAAAAGCAGAGATATTACTTTGCTGACTAAGGTCCCTCTAGTCAAGGCTATGGTTTTTTCTGTGGTCATGTATGTTTGTGAGAGTTGGACTGTGCAGAAGGCTGAGCACTGAAGAATTGATGCTTTTGAACTGTGGTATTGGAGAAGACTCTTGAGCGTCCCTTGCACTGCAAGGAGATCCAACCAGTCCATCCTAAAGGAGATCAGTCCTGGGTGTTCATTGGAAAGACTGATGCTGAAGCTGAAACTCCAATACTTTGGCCACCTCATGAGAAGAGTTGACTCATTGGAAAAGACTCTGATGCTGGGAGGGAAGGGGGCAGGAGTAGAAGGGGACGACAGAGGATGAGATGGATGGATGGCATCACCGACTTGATGCACATGAGTTTGTGTGAACTCTGGGTATTGGTAATGGACAGGTAGGCCTGACATGCTGTGATTCATGGGATCGCAAAGAGTCGGACACGACTGAGTGACTGAACTGAACTGAACTGAATTAGAGGCCATGTATTTAGAAAGTGTATGCTCTGAAGCAAGACCTCCTTATTTAGCCCAGTCATTTATTAGCTCTGTGACACTGAAAACATACTAATCACTCGGTGTCTCAGTTTCCTTGTCTGTAAATGGGGATGTGATCTACATTTCCTTTTTTCAGCCTGTCATGAGAATTCACTAAGTTAGTGATCCAGAGCACCTAAAGTAGTACGTAGCACAGGATAAATGCTCAGAATATGTAATGTCTTACTATGTAATTTTATCATTCATCATTTTCCAGTCCCTGATGGTGGTTATAAAATGCCTCTAAAATTACAATAAGCATAGGAATTTTAAAGTAAAATTATTGGGAAAACTACAATAACATTCTTCTTAAACACAAATTAGAAGATATTGTATTATACAGGCTGACACAGCTGAAGAGCAGTACATTTCAATTCCAAATTAGCATACCTGAAATTCCTGTTTACTCAAACTGCTTAGAAACTTGACACTCTCTTGAAAGGTTCTCAGTTCTTACTGAACCTGTCAGATTGTGATTTCATATTAGCAAGAAATCAGCTTAATTCTTTTCCTTCCAACTTTATGAATCTTCCAATTGATGTTAGTGAGCCTCATTAGAGCTCTGCACTTCAATATAATCTTTTATAAAAACATTTATAATATAATGCTGAATAAGCAAGAAAGACTATCATTAACATTACACAAAATTCAACATACTTTTGAGAATTCTCTAGAGATTACAGGAAAGAAAGCACAGCTGTGATGAATATACTGGAAGTAGAAATGTCTACATACCGTCAAAACATCCAAAGCAAAAGTGAACATTTCAGTCAGATTTCCAGATGCTTGTTCCACATGGCAGTGAGCTCGGGTATCTGCATATAATATCCTGTGCTCTCCTCATGCCAACGGGTATCAAACTGGATGACAATTATTTGGAGCAAGCCTACTATCAGCTACATGAACATGAGATTAGATATTGTAGGCTCAGCATTATTACCACAATAGGTACTTTAAAAAAAAAATTCAATGTAATGAATGAATGTCTTCAATTATTTAAATATCTAATCACCTACAATAATTTGATATAAATATAAAATATCTGATCACATGTAAATATATGACTACCTAAATGTAACTTTCAACTCTATTTTTATCTTATTCTACTCAATATTGGGTTTTTTTTTAGAGGCCTAACTCATGAAAAGTCAAGCAATAAAACAGCATCACTATGAACACAACTAGTGGAGGTGATGGAGTTTCAGTTGAGCTATTTCAAATCCTAAAAGATGATGCTGTGAAGGTGCTGTACTCAATATGCCAGCAAATTGGGAAAACTCTGCAGTGGCCACAGGACTGGAAAAGGTCAGTTTATATTTCAATCCCAAAGAAAGGCAATGCCAAAGAATGATCAAGCTACCACACAATTGCACTCATCTCACACACTAGCAAAGTAATGCTCAAAATTCTCCAAGCCAGGTTTCAACAATAAGTGAACTGTGAAATTCCAAATGTTCAAGCTGGATTGAGAAAAGGCAGAGGAACCAGAGATCAAATTGCCAACATTTGCTGGATCAGCAAAAAAGCAAGAGAGTTCTAGAAAGCCACCTACTTCTGCTTTACTGACTATGCCTTTGACTGTGTGGATCACAACAAGCTGTGGAAAATTCTTAAAGAAATGAGAATATTAGACCACCTGACTTGCCTCCTGAGAAATCTGTATGCAGGTCAAGAAGCAACAGTTAGAACTGGACATGGAACAACAGATTAGTCCCAAATAGGAAAAGGAGTACGTCAAGGCTGTATATTGTCCCCTGCTTATTTAACTTATATGCTGAGTACATCATGAGAAATGTTGGGCTGGGTGAAGCACAAGCTGGAATCAAGATTTCCCAGAGGGGAGGCACTCCTAAGATGGCAGAGGAATAGGATGGGGAGACCACTATCTCCCCCACAAATTTATCAAAAGAACATTTAAACATTGAGTAAATTCCACAAAACAGCCTCTGAATGCCGGCAGAGAACATCAGGCGCCCAGAAAAGCAGCCCATTTTTTTCGAAATGAGGTAGGAAAAAATATAAAAGACAAAAAAAGAGACAAAAGAGGTAGGGACAGAAGTCTGTCCTGGGAAGGGAGTCTTAAAAAGAGAGAAATTTCCAAACACCAGGAAATGTTTTCACTGCCAAGTCTGTGGCGAGCCTTGGAAGCACAGAGGGCAACATAACAGGGAGGAAATAAACAAATAATTAAAACTCAAAGATTATGAGCCCAACGGTAACTCCCCCAGCAGAGAAGCAGCACAGATGCCTGCACCAGCCACCAGTAAGTAGGGGCCAGGCAGGGAGGTGCAGGCTGCATTGCTTAGCATAAGGATCTGGCCTGAATGCCCGGAGCCCAATCTGAGTGAACTAACTTGGGCTAGCAAACCAGACTGTGGGATAACTACCACACAAAAAGCCAGCCCTAACCTAAGACACCACCAGGCCCAGGCACAGAACAAAGGACTGAACAGAGCTAGTCAGCTGCAGACCATCCCCCTCCGGTGACAGGCAGCCAGAGCCAGAAGGGGGCCATCTCAGCCCAAGAGAGACATTATCTACAAAACTGTAAGCAGGATTCTTTGCTAACTAAGACTTCTTGGGGTTCTGGATGGTCAACATCCACCTGAGAAGGTGCACTGGTTTTACACCCAGTAAACTGAGTAGCAGGGATGGGGGAGGTGATAAATCGCAGCAACCATGCTTGCCAAATATCCCATCACCTGAGCTGCTCAGACCTGGGAAGGGCACAAAACGCAGGCTCAACTGAGTCTGTGTCTCTGAGGACTACCCAAGTGCCTGAACCAGCGCAGCTTAGACCTGGGAGATGCATGCAGCCCAGGGCCAGTCTCCAACAGTTCCCTGTGGAGCAACCTAGAGCCTGAGCAGAGTGGGCAGGGAAGGTACATGCGCCGTGAATGGGGGCAGGCCCAGTGTGGCTGAGGCACTATGAGCACATGCCAGTGCTATTTGTTTGTAGCCTCCCTCCCTCCCCACAGTGCGACTGAACAAGTGAGCCTAAAAAAGTGTCCACCACTGATCCCTTTGTGTCAGGGCGGAAATCAGACACTGAAGAGACCAGCAAACAGAAACTAAAACAGAGGGAATCACCTGGGAAGTGACAGGTGCAGTAGATTAAAACCCTGTCGTTAGTACCAACTACATAGGAAGGGGCCTATAGATCTTGAGCAATATAAGCCTGACCAAGGAACTATCCGAAATGAACTGACTCCACAATACCCACAACACCAGAGAAAGTCCTAGATATATTTTTACTATTTTTATGATCATTCTTTTTTTTAATTTTTAAGTCCTCTATTACTCCTCTAATTTTCACTTTTATAACATACTATTACTTTGCAAAAATAAAAAAGACCCTATTTTTAAAAGCAAACTTCATATATATATATATTATAATTTTTGTGACTTTGTTATTTTTTTTCTCTCTTTTTTCTTTCTTTTCTTTAATATTGTATTTTTGAAATTCCAAACTCTACTATAGATTTTTAATCTTTGCTTTTCAGTATTTGTTATCAATCTTGTACCTTTAAGAACTCAATTTTCAGTACCCATTTTTACTTGGCAATGAGATTACTGGCTTGATTACTCTCTCCTCCTTTGGACTCTCCTTTTTCTCCACAGGTCACCTGTGCCTCCTCACTAACCCCTCTTCTCTACCCAACTCTGTGAATCTCTGTGGGTTCCAAATGGTGGAGAACACTTAGGGAACTGATTACTGGATGGATCTGTCTCTCTCCTTTTCATTCCCCCTTTTATCCTTCTGGCTACCTCTGTCTCCTTCCTCCCTCTTCTCTTCTCTTCTCTGTATAGCTCTGTGAACATCTCTGAGTGGACCAGTTGTGGAGTGCACATAAGGAAGTGATTACAGGCTAGCTTGCTCTCTCCTCTTTTGATTCCACCTCATCTCATTCAGGTCACCACTAACTCCCTCCTCCCTCTTTTCTCCTCCATGTGACTGTGAACCTCTCTGAGTATCCCTCACCGTGGAGAAACTTAGCATCTTTAACCCAGATGTTTTATCAATGGTGCTGTATAGAAGGAGAAGTTTTGAGACTACTGTGAAAAAAAGACTGAAAACGAGAAGCAGGAGGCTTAAGTCCAAACCCTGTGAACACCAGAGAGCTCTTGACTCCTTGGAACATTAATCGATAGAAGCTCATCAAATGCCTCCATACCTACACGGAAACCAAGCACCACCCAAGGGCCAATGAATTCTAGAGCAAGCCATACCATGCAAATTCTTCAGCAACACAAGAACACAACCCTGAGCTCCAATATACAGGCTGCCCAAAGTTACTCCAAAACCATACACACCTCATAACTCATTACTGGACACTTCATTGCACTCCAGAGAGAAGAAATCCAGCTCCACCCACCAGAACACTGACACAAGCTTCCCTAACCAAGAAACCTTGACAAGCCACCTGCACAACCCACCCACACTGAGGAAACTCCACAATAAAGAGAACTCCACAAACTGCCAGGATACAAAAAGGACACCTCAAACTAAGCAATATAAACAAGATGAAGAGACAGAGGAATACCCAGCAGGTAAAGGAACAGGATAAAAGCCCACCGAACCAAACAAAAGAGGAAGAGATAGGGAATCTACCTGATAAAGAATTCCAAACAATGATAGTGAAAATGATCCAAAATCTTGAAATCAAAATGGAATCACAGATAAATAGCCTAGAGACAAGGACTGAGAAGATGCAAGAAATGTTTAACAAGGACCTAGAAGCAATAAAAAAAAGTGTCAATATATAATGAGTAATGCAATAAGTGAGATCAAAAACACTGTGGAGGAAACATATAGTAGAATAACAGAAGCAAAAGATAGGATTAGTGAATTAGAAGATAGAATGGTAGAAATAAGTGAATCAGAGAGGAAGAAAGAAAAACAAATTAAAAGAAATGAGGACAATCTCAGAGACCTCCAGAACAGTGTTAAATGCCCCAACATTCAAATCATAGGAGTCCCAGAAGAAGAAGACAAAAAGAAAGGCCATGAGAAAATACTTGAGGAGATAATAGTTGAAAACTTCCCTAAAATGGGGAAGGAAATAATCACCCAAGCCCAAGAAACCCAGGGAGTCCCAAACAGGATAAACCCAAAGTGAAACACCCCAAGACACATAGTAATCAAATTAACAAAGCTCAAACACAAAGAACAAACATTAAAGGCAGCAAGGGAAAAACAACAAATAACACACAACAGGATTCCCATAAGGATAACAGCTGATCTTTCAATAGAAACTCTTCAAGCCAGGAGAGAATGGTAAGACATACTTAAAATGATGAAAGAAAATAACCTACAGCCCAGATTACTGTACCCAGCAAAGATCTCATTCAAATATGAGGGAAAAATCAAAAGCTTTACAGACAAGGAAAAGCTGAGAGAATTCAGCACCACCAAACCAGCTCTCCAACAAATGCTAAAGGATATTCTCTAGACAGGAAACACAAAAAGAGTGTATAAACTCGAACCCAAAACAATAAAATAAATAGCAATGGGATCATACTTATCAATAATTACCTTAAATGTAAATGGGTTGAATGCCCCAACCTAAATACAAAGACTGGCTGAATGAATACAAAGACAAGACCCCTACATATGTTGTCTACAAGAGACCCACCTCAAAACAGAGGACACATACAAAATGAAAGTGAAGGGCTGGAAAAAGATGTTCCATGCAAATAGAGACCAAAAGAAAACAGGAGTAGCGATACTCATATCAGATAAAATAGACTTTAAAACAANGGTACATATATACAATGAAGTATTACTCAGCCTTTAAAAAGAATATATTTGAATCAGTTCTAATGAGGTAGATGAAACTGGAACCTATTATACAGAGTGAAGTAAGCCAGAAAGAAAAACACCAATACAGTATACTAACGCATATATATGGAATTTAGACAGATGGTAACGATAGCCCTGTATGTGAGACAACAAAAGAGATACAGATGTATGGAACAGTCTTTTGGACTCTGTGGGAGAGGGAGGGGGGTAGGATGATTTGGGAGAATGGCGTTGAAACATGTATAATATCATATATGAAACAAGTCACCAGTCCAGGTTTAATGCATGATACTGGATGCTTGGGGCTGGTGCATTGAGATGACACAGAGGGATGGTACGGGGAGGGAGGTGGGAGGGGGTTTCAGCATAGGGAACACTTGTATACCTGTAGCAGATATATGTTGATGTAAGGCAAAACCAATACAATATTGTAAAGCAATTAACCTCCAATTATAATAAATAAATTTATATTAAAAAGAAAAGATTTCCCGGAGAAATATCAATAACCTCAGATATGCAGATAACATCAACCTTATGGCAGAAAGGGAAGAAGAAATAAAGAGCCTCTTGATGAAAGTCAAAGTGGAGAGTATAAAAGTTGGCTCAACAATCAGAAAACTAAGATCATGGCATCCAGTCCCATCACTTCATGGCAAATACATGGGGAAACAAAGGAAACACTGACAGATTTTATTTTGCGGGGCTCCAAAATCACAGCAGATGGTGACTGCAGCCATGAAATTAAAAAACTCTTGCTCCTTGGAAGAAAAGCTATGACCAAACTAGACAGCATTATTAAAAAGTAGAGACTTTACTTGGCCAACAAAGGTCTGTCTAATCAAAGCTATAGTTTTTCCAGTAGTTATGTATGCATATTAGTTTTGGACTATAAAGAAAGCTGAGTGCCAAAGAATTGATGCTTTTGAATGGTGATGTTGGAGGAGACTCTTGAGAGTCCCTTGGACTGCAAGGAGATCAAACCAGTTAATCTTAGAGGAAATCAGTCCTGAATATTCACTAGAAGGACTGATGCTGAAGCTGAAATTCCAATACTTTGGCCACCTGGTGTGAGGAACTAACTCATGGGAAAAGACCCTGATTCTGGGAAAGATTAAAAGCAGGAGGAGAAGGGGACAACAGAGGATGAGATGATTAGATGGCATCACCGACATAATAGACATGAGTTTGAGTAGGCTCCAGAAGTTGGTGATGGACAGGGATGCCTGGTATGCTATAGTCCATGGGTTGACAAAGAGTCAGATACAACTGAGCAACTGAACTACTGTTCAGATAGTTCATTAGTTACTGGTATAGTGTTTATATTAATTTAATAAAATAGAATATTGGCTAAAATAAACTACAAAAATACATTATAATCATCTCAATCTGTTTGTGTTTGTGTATATAAGAACATTTGCACAAAATATTTGCATACCATGGAGGCAGAAAGCAAAATAGTTGATTTACATTATTTTGTTGCTTGATGCCAGAAAATAGTAGCTACAAAAATATTTGCACAAAATATATGCTGCTATGTATATGTATGTTTGGGTGAAATTTAAACTTTGTCCATGAATTTCAGGAATAATAACTAAAATCTAAACAATTACAACTTTAAAAGGAGAAATTCTCCCAAGAAAACTGATATAAATATGCCTATCAATCTGCAGTGTGAAGTGTTTCTAATTTTTCACACAGTCTTATTAAAAACTGTGTGAGTACATAATATAATTTGGAAAGGTTTTCTTTCATATGCTTATCATCTCCAAAGGAGTTAATATTTGTTCTGGAGATCAGTGAGTGCTAGAGATAAAATTAAAGCAAATGCATAGATTTCTTTTTCATCTAAGCAATCCTGTTAAGCCTCATTGACTGAAGGCCAGTGTATATCTCAGGATGTGAGGAACAAAGTAAGAAAATAAAAAATCTGGAAAAAAATAGCCTTTAAAATTAATCTCCTGTTTTCTAAATTGTATTTTATTTACTAATTTGCTTTTCCACATAACTATGTATTGTTTAGCCTTCTATCAAAACTATTTTAGAAAAGTACAAATCTATTAGCATGTGTTTAAGCAGCGGTTCCACCATAAAGTATAAATAAATAGAATTATCAATTGAGATATTACATAGCACTGTGAAAGTGAAAGTTGCTCAGTCATGTCCGACTCTTTGCTATCCCATGGATAATACAGTCCATGGAATTCTCTGGGCCAGAAGGCTGGAGTGGTAGCCTTTCTCTTCTCCAGGGTATCTTCTCAATCCAGGGATTGAACCCAGGTTTCACACATTGCGGACAGATTCTTTACCAACTGGGCCACAAGGGAAGCCCACATAGCACTGTAAATATTAGCAATTTTACTAAAAGAATATTCTATTTTCATTTTCATTTGAAATGAATTTAGGTAGTTAAAGTAGAGTCTCTGAATTATACTCTTGATTTGCTTTTTCATCACAATTTATATGATAGTCATATAGGATAGAAGTTCAGTGAAATATGTTTTTATTCTTGTTTACTAAATTTCCTACTTACACAGTAACCGAATTTCAAATTATATATTGTAACATTTCTGTCATGAAGAAATGTTGGCTATTTGCAAATCAGTTCAGTTCAGTTGCTCAGTTGCGTCCAACTCTTTGCGACCCCATGAATCACAGCACACCAGGCTTCCCTGTCCGTCACCAACTCCTGGAGTTCACTCAAACTCATGTCCATTGAGTTGGTAATGCCATCCAGCCATCTCATCCTCTGTCGTCCCCTTCTCCTCCTACCCCCAATCCCTCCCAGCATCAGAGTCTTTTCCAATGAGATAGGCTACCCACTACAGTATTCTTGCCTGGAGAATCCCCATGGACAGAGGAGCCTAGCAGGCTACAGTCCAAGGGGTCACAAAGGAGACAGACATATAGGGTTCAAAAAAATACATTGAGCAAATCACTTTTGTGTGGATATGGTTCTATAACATAATAGAAATTCTTATTTACTTTTTTAAAAGATTTTTTTTCTTAATTTTATAAAAATGAGTTAAAAAATCATGAATTTGAACACTTTTTTCCTTCTTAACTATATAGAACTAGATTTTTAAAGAGCTATGTTCTAGTCACTTTAAATCCTTCAAATAAGAAAGCATTTTATAGCAGAATTTTAAAACATGATATGGCATAGTAGTCTATATCTTACAAAAGATGGCAATAGATGTTACATACAAGTCTCTTCTTATTTATCAATATTTTTTTCAGTGACCAATATTGTGAATAGACATTGACTACTGAAACTTCAGAACTATGCATGCATGTGTTCTAAGTGGCTTTAGTCACTTCCAAGTCTGTTACCCTATGGACTGTAGCCCACCAAGCTCCACTGTCCTTGGGATTCTACAGGCAAGAATACTAGAGTAGGTTGCTATGCCCTCCTCCAGGAGATCTTCCTGATGCAGGGTCATATGCACATCTCTTACTTCTGCATTGGCAGGCGAGTTCTTTACCACTAGTACACCTGGGAAGCCCAAAGTCACATATACAGGGAAGCTATAAAGGCTGAGAACCAATCACTTAAGTAAACTAGCATGAATATTAAAAACTAAAATTATATACTCAACTCTAACTACAATAAATAGCTAAGGAATAAGCATGAAGATATAAAGTATGGCATCAAAACACAAAGTGGAGGAGAGGTGAGTAAAAAAAAAACAAAAAAAACTGTGGATCATTACAAATGTGTTTGAACTGAAATGATCATGAGTTTAAAACAAGTTGATATAATTATGAGGCAACATATATAAAACTCATGGTAACCAAATATCAAAAAATTGCAATACATACACAGAAACTAAAAACAAAAGAATACAAGGATACTACTAAACAATATCATCAACTCACAATGGAAGAAACAAAAAGAAGAAATTAATGCAGAAGAACTAGAAAAACAAACTGGAAAACATAATGTTAATGAACAGTCAAAAGATAAAACGTGAGTAATTGGATGAAAATATAGGACTCATCTATGTGCTGCCTGAAGGCTTCCCAACTGGCTTAGTGATAAAGAATCTGCTTGCAATGCAGGAGATGGAGGTTCAATTCCTAGGTCAGGAAGATCCCTGATAAAAGGAAATGGCAATCCACTCCAGTATTCTTGCCTGGGAAGTCCCACAGACAGAGGAGTCTGGTGGGCTAGACACGAACAAGAAAACAAAACAAATATGCTACCTACAAGAGAGTCACTTCAAATCCACAGACATACACAGACTGAAAGTGAGAGGATAAGAAAAAAATATTGCACACAAACATAAATGACAAAGTGGGCAGTAATATTAATATCAGACAAAACAGACATTAGAACAAAGGCTATAACAAAAAAGAAGTCACCATATAATGATAAAGGAATAATAAAAAAGCAGGATACACGTCTGTCGATGTATATGTAACTAAACCATGAGCACTTAAATATCTATATATAGATATATCGATATATATAGTATTAATAGACAAAAAGATGTTGGCAATAATGCAATGATAGTAGGGCAGTTTAACATCCCATTTACATCAATGATCAAAGGTCAAAGAGAAAATAAATAAAATAGAGACAAAAAAAAGAAAAAATCAATGACATTAAGAGTTGTTTATTTGAAAAGATAAACAAAACTGATAAATCTTCAGCCATGCTCACCAAGAAGAAAAAAGAGAGGACCCAGAAACAAAATAAGAAATGAATAGGTTGAACTTAAAAAAATCTCCAGCAGCAAAAGTCCTAGAAAGAACATCTTTACAGGGGAAACTATCAAATCTATAAAGATAATACCTATTCTTCTCAAACTATTCCAAGAAATTGAAGAGAAGGAAAAAAACCACAAATTCATTCTATAAGGTTACCTTTACTCACACACCAAAATCAAAGGCATTACAGAAAATGAAAGTTACAGGGTTATACCACTAATGAATATAGTTAACAAAAATTAAGAAAACACTAGTAAACCAAATTCTGGACTTCCCAGGTGGAAGAATGATAGAGAATCTGCCTTCCAACGCAGAAGATGTAAGAGACATAGGTTTGACCCCTGGAGTAGGAAATGATAACCTATTAGAGTATTCTTGCCTGGAGAATCCCATGGACAGAGAAGCCTGGTGGCTACAGTCCATGGGATTGCAAAGAATTGGACATGACTGAGTAACTGAGCAGAGCAGAGCACATGATCCAAATCCAACCATATTATAAAAAGGATCAGACAACATAATCAAGTTGGAACTATTCCAGGTATGCAAGGATAGTTCAACACTAGCAAATCAATTAATGCCACATTAACAAGAGAAAAGGTATAAATTATACAATCCTCTCAATAGAAGTTGAAAAAACGTGTCAAACTTCAACATCAGTACATAATAAAAACTTTAATTAAAGTGAATATATGTGTAACATATCTTAAGATAAAGAATATTTCTGACAAATGAACAGCTAATATCATACTCAATGGTCAAATGCTAAAAGCCTTTCCTCTAAATTTAGGAACAAGACAAGATAGCCAGAAGGGTCATCACTTCTATTTGACATAGTATTTAAGTCCTAGCCACAGAAATCAGACAAGAAAAATAAAGAAAAGGCATCCTACTTAGAAAGGAAGCAGTGAAACTGTCATTATTTGCAGTTGACATGACACTATATATAGAAATCCTAACATCTCCACAATATAATACATCTTTACATATTAAGAACATTAACCATGTTCAAATAGGTTAAATTAAAAATTATCAGTTACAAAGTAATTGTAACTTAGAATAGTGTAAGAGAAGAAAATTCAAAGTTAAATTACACCTGTCCCAACTTAAAAAATTGGAGAGATAACATTGGCCAACTTGGGAAACTGTCTATAACTAATTCTTTTTATTTGTTTGACACATTTATCAAATGAATAAGGTGGACTAGACATTCACTAATTCTGCTATTGTCTCTCTCGTAAGGTCCATGTTTATGTAGGAGTCCAGGACACTGAGAACGGGACAGATGCTCTTCATTTCAAAACTTTGACTTTTATATTGTATTCATGCTTAAATACTACTCCAACATTCAGTTAATACTCAGAATCTAACAATTTGAAAGGAAGGATAGAGTTCATGATTTATCTCTACTTGTGGAAAACTAAGATCATGGCATCTGGTCCCATCACTTCACGGAAAATAGATGAGGAAATAGTGGAAACAGTGTCAGATTTGTTTTTCTGAGCTCCAAAATTACTTTAGATGGTGACTGCAGCCATGAAATTAAAAGACGCTTACTCTTTGGAAGAAAGTTATGACCAACCTAGATAGTATATTCAAAAGCAGAGACATTACTTTGCCAACAAAGGACCATCTAGTCAAGGCTATGGTTTTTCCAGTGGTCATGTATGGATGTGAGAGTTGGACTGTGAAGAAAGCTGAGCACTGAAGAACTGATGCTTTTGAACTTGGTGTTGGAGAAGACTCTTGAGAGTCCCTTGGACTGCAAGGAGATCCAACCAGTCCATTCTAAAGGAGATCAGTCCTTGGTGTTCTTTGGAAGGAATGATGCTAAAGCTGAAACTCCAGTACTTTGGCCACCTCAGGCGAAGAGCTGACTCATTAGAAAAGACTCTAATGCTTGGGGGCAAGAGAGGAAGGGGAAGGCAGAGGATGAGATGGCTGGATGGCATCACTGAATAGATGGAAGTGAGTTTGAGTGAACTCCAGGAGTTGGTGATGGACAGGGAGGCATGGCGTGCTGCGATTCATGGGGTCGCAAAGAGTTGGACAGGTCTGAGCGACTGAACTGAACTGAACTGAATTGTTGTTGTTCAGTTGCTAAGTCCTGCCAGGCTTCCTTGTCTTTCATCATCTTCCAGTGTTGACTCAAACTCATACTCACTGAGTCAGTGATGCCATCCAACCATTTAATCCTCTGTCAATCCCTCTCTGTTGCCCTCAATTTTTTCCAGCATCAGAGTCTTTCCCAATGAGTCAGCATCAGGTTGCCAACATATTGGAGCTTAAGCATCAGTCCTTCCAATGATAATTCAGGGTTGATCTCCTTTAAGATTGACTGGTTTGATCTCTTTGCTGTCCAAGGGACTTGCAAGAGTCTTCAGCACCAGGATTCAAAAGCAGTATTTCTTTGGTGCTCAGCCTTCTTTATGGTCCAAATCTCACATCCAAACATGACTACTGGAAAAACCATAGCTTTGACTATACAGACCTTTGTCAGCAAAGTGCTGTCTCTGGTTTTTAATACACTGTCTAGTTTGGTCAAAGCTTTTCTTCTAAGAAGAATCTTAATTTGTGGCTACAGTCACCATCTGCAGTGATTTTGAAGCCTAAGAAAATTAAATCTGTCACTGTTTCCACTTTTTTCCCATCTAATTTCCATGAAGTGGTGGGACCAGATGCCATGATCTTTGTTTTTCGAATGTTGAGTTTTAAGTCAGCTTTTTCACTCTCTTCTTTCACCTTCATCAAGAGGCTCTTTAGTTCCTCTTCACTTTCTGCCATTAAAGTGATATCATCTGCATATATGACATTGTTGATATTTCTCTCAACAATCTTGACTCCAGCTTGCAAGTCATCCAACCCAGCATTTAACATTATGTACTCTGCATATACGTTAAATAATCAGGGTGAAAATATACAGCCTTGATGTACTCCTTTCCCAATTTAAAACAGTCCATTATTTCATGTCCAATTATCTTTTTGCCTAATTCAGAATTATTCACACAAAGACAATAGTTTCTTTTCTGTATTCCTTTTTTTAAGCTCTATATTCCTTCTAAAATGTCCTCTTCCAATATCAACATGTATTCATCTACAACATCCTTTAAAAACAGGTTAAGAATGTTGACTTAGAAAGGTTTGCTATCCTATATTATTGTGAATAATTCATAGAAACCGTATATTATTTAAAACTTTAAAAACTATATGCAAACACCATTCTAATTCATCTGCACTAGAGAAAAATCACTACATTTCAATGGGCAGCCAATGATGAAAATGTATCCTAATAACACCAAAGTGTTGTAAATATAAAGGTTTCACTGCACCCATGGTAGAACTATAGTTCTTTTAGACTTACTCCAGTGTGATCATAATTAGACATTATTGACTAAATTTGCTGTTTATAATTTGAGTTAGGCATTAACGCAATCACCAATTTTACTATACACTTAAGAACACTTGTTTCAGTATCACATCTTTGGAAAATGAAGACAAAATATAAATATAATTTAGCTGTAGGGTTTATATTGGAGTTTCATTTTTAAGCTTTTCATTCCATTAAACCAACTGAATTAAGAGGTGTTTTTTTTTAGCTATTTAAGGGTAAATATGATCATGATTCCATTCTTCATATTATGAAAATATATGTAAAATTTTTATGCATCTATGGGCATATATAGTGTGACTGAAAAAAAAAAAAAAAAAAAAAAAAAAAAAAAAAAAAA
>SJYA01000424.1:749255-794022 GCA_006410615.1 Neotragus moschatus | reverse complement strand
AAGTCCAGGTTAGCCTTGGTTTAAAATAAAATTAGTGAAATAGTATTTTTTACATTTATGTAAAAATTGTTTATTGGCTTATACAAAAGACATGGAAATGAGTCTTTTGTGAAATGATTTGTTATTTGATTAATTCTATCTTTTCATCTAATGTTCAGGACTGGATTAGATTTGCTTAGCTCATATAACCGTCTGTCTCTCCCCATTAATTTTTCATCTTACCATACAAATAGTAGCACATTAATCAACAAAACTCTAGTTACTTTGCTGTGAGCCATTTCATGATTCAGTGAGTTAAATCACAACTTGAAATATTCCCCAGTTGAGAAAATTTATCAGTTACTTAGTAACTATTCACTATCTCTTGTTGTCAACTCTAAAAAAATAAACTTTTGATGTATTTTATTTTCTAAGTATGGGACATAAGCTCCATATTAAACTGTACATTTAAATGGCTCTTCTTGTTTAAATAATTTTATGAATATCCAATGGAATAATCATTGTTACTGGCATGGAACATTCTTTTAATATTATCCTAATAATAGAAAACTATGCTTTCTTCCATCTTATAAAGAGTTGTATATCAAAAGTCATTTTTCCACTTAAGTATTTCAGAATATTAAAAAATAGTTCATTTTTACTCCTTTATTTTCTGAGTTCAACTGGACACAATCTTATTCTAGCCTGTAAAATTCTAATATGCAATAGATAGAAACAGTAAGAGAAAATTACATACTTGGCTGCCCTGTATCTTTTTAAAATTGTTGCCTGAAAGTCAAAATTGAGCAGTTTTTTACCAAGATATTAAAACTTGGTACAACAATGCTTGTATTGGACTTGTATGCAAGAAACAGTTTGTTTTTTAGAAAGTCAAAATCAAGGTTATAACAATTTTCTGTGAAAGAGGGGTAATGGTGCAGATACTATTCTGTGGAGTCATTTTCAAGAATGAAACAACTACTTCTATGTACTGTCCATCTTTCAATGTTACAATAAATTCCCTAGCAGATGTTTAGGATATATTGTTATTTCAAGTTTTGTCTTCTGAAGATACTGTTATATAAGCTAAGGACTAAAACTAATTAGCTTAGAAGAAAAACAAAGTGATGGGGTGATGGGGAAAAAGGATAAAGTAAATTTAAAGGCATCTCTGTTTCATTTTTTTTCTGAATAAGAGTAATTCATCAATTGAATCAACATAGGATATAAAACAAACAAAAAAGAACAATACATAGTAAATGTGAATTTCTGTGTAAAAGAATGAAGCAAGCATAGTGAACAATTTCATAATACTTACATGGAGATATTTCCTTTATAGTCCTCCAAGTAAAATTTGATTATAAAATCGAATGCAAGTCACATAAACTTTATTCAACAGAGTAAAAGCATTTTTATATTTTTCTAACCTTAGATACATATACTGCATTGCTTACTGCTCATGTATATTACCAAACAATGCAGAGATGCTGTGTGTAGTAGATGACCCTTCATCTTGGCAGTGGGCCATGGTGAACAGCTGAACATTAAGCACTGCTGACACACCCCCAATCTGTCTAGAATGCAGCTGCAGCTGGAACTGGCATTGGGGTGGTACTAAAGTTGTTTTACTCAAGATCTTGAGTGCTTTTAAAGTGACAATTAATAATCTGTGAATCATATAAAATTGAAAATTCATGTTTTTTTCTTGATCCTCTATGATCTAGATCATTTCTTATGATAACCAATGTTTAAACACAACACTTAAGTGCTAAACTATTTACATGGATTCACTCAGTTACCAGTAAATTGTTATTAGGCTATTTGAGTACATTCACATGTTTCAGATTGAAAAAAAAAAAAAACTTAACCATAAATTTGGTTTACTAATAGACTCAATTCAAGATAAAAATCAGTAGTCTTGAATAACAGTTCAGTTCAGTTCAGTTCAGTCACTCAGTCATGTCCGAATCATTGCAACCCCATGGACTGCAACACTCCAGGCATCCCTGTCCATCACCAACACCCAGAGCTTACTCATACTGATGTCCATTGAGTCAGTGATGCCATCCAACCATCTCTTGCATCCTCTTCTCCTCCCGCTTTCAATCTTTCCCAGCCTCAGGGTATTTTCAAATAAGTCAGTCCTTTGCATCAGGTGGCCAAAGCATTGGAGTTTCAGCTTCAGCATCAGTCCTTCCAATGAATATTCACGACTGGTTTTCTTTAGGATGGACTGGTCAGATCACCCTGTAGTCCAAGGGATTCTCTCTTGAGTCTTCTCCAACACCGCAGTTCAAAAGCATCAATTCTTTGGCATTAAATTTTCTTTATAGTCCAACTCTTGTCACATCCATACATGACTACTGGAAAAACCATAGCTTTGACTAGACAGACCTTTGTAGGCAAAGTAATGACTTGAATATAGAACCATTGAAAATGTTCAAATATAGGTTGAGTAACTACCTGACAAAAATATTAATTCACTGTATATTACTTTAATATTAATATTTAAATTTTATTTTAAGATTTTTCCCAGTATTCAGATTATTTGAGTAATCTTTCATCATATTTATATGACTGTATATGTGTGTGTGTGTATACTTGTATATGTATACATACATTCGTGTGTATATATATATATATAGGGTATGCATTTTATAAATAGTTGAATTGAAATATCAGTCTTGTATTTCTGCTTCTGAAGATTATTGCTTTCAGAAACTATCTACAAAAATGATGTCAAAGGGAAAATATTTTTCTTTTAAGAAAATTTTTGAAATTTTACATATTGTTATTGGTTAAATTGGGCTGAAAATTACAGGCTGATATCACTGATGAAATAGACACAACAAAAATTCTCAACAAAATACTAGAAAATTGAATCAAATAATATACTAAAAGGGTCATAAACCATTATCTAGTCAAATTTATCCCAGAAATGCAAGGATTTTTCAATATTTGCAAATTAACCAATGAAATACATGACATCAACAGATTAAAGAATAAAAACCATATGATCAGTTCAATAGATGCAGAGAAATCTTTTGATTAAATTCAACATCAATTGCTGGGCTGCATGAAGCACAAGCTGGAATCAAGATTGCTGGGAGAAGTATCAATAACTGCAGATATGCAGATGACACCACCCTCATGGCAGAAAGCGAAGAAGAACTAAAGAGCCTCCTGATGAAAGCCAGAGAGAAGAGTGAAAAAGCTGGCTTAAAACTTAACATTCAGAAAACTAAGATCATGGCACTTGGTTCCATCACGTCATGGAAAATAGATGGGGAAACAATGGAAACAATGACAGACTTTATTTTTTTGAGCTCCAAAATCACTGCACATGGTGACTGCAGCCATGAAATTAAAAGACACTTGCTCCTTGGAAGAAAAGCTATGACCAACCTAGATAGCATATTTAAAAGCAGAGGCATTACTTTGGCTACAAAGGTCTGTCTAGTCAAAGCTATGGTTTTTTCTAGTAGTAATGTATGGATGTGAGATTTGGACTATAAAGAAAGTTGAGCACTGAAGAATTGCTGCTTTTGAACTGTGGTGTTGGAAAAGACTCTTGACAGTCAGTTGGACTTCAAGGAGATCAAAACAGTCAATCATAAAGGAAATCAGTCCTGAATATTCATTGGAAGGACTGATGCTAAAACCAAAACTCCAATGCTTTGGCCACCTGATGCAAAGAACTGACTCAGTGGAAAAGACCCTGAGGCTGGGAAAGACTGAAGGAAGGAGAAGGTGATGACAGAGGACGAGGTGGTTTGATGGCATCATTGACTCAATGGACATGAGTTTGAGTAAGCTCTAGGAGTTGGTGATGGACAGGGAGGCCTAGCGTACTATGGTCCATGAAGTCCCAAAGAGTCAGACACAATTGAGCCACTGAACTGAACTAAATATCAATTATGATAGAAGCTCTCCAGAAGGTGAGCATAGCGGGAACATACTTCAACATAATAAGGCCATATAATGACAGTCCCATAGCTAATATCATACTCAACTATAAAAAGCTAAAAGCATTTCCTCTAAAATCAGGAATAAGACAAGAATGGCCACCTTAGCCACTTTCAATCAACATAGCTTTAAAAGTCCTATTCTCAGCAATCAGAGAAGAAAAAGAAATATAAAGAATTCAAATGGGGAAAAGGAGTACAACTGTCCCTGTTTGTAGATGACCAGATACTACAGATATAAAATCCTAAAAATACCATGAGAAAACTACTAGAGCTCATTAATGAGTCTGGTAAAGTTGCAGGATAAAAAGTTAATATACAGAAAGATGTTGCATTCATGTATACTAGCAATAAAATGTCAGAAACAGAAATTAAGAAAACAATTCTATTTACCATCACATCAAAAGAATAAAATACCTGAAATAAAACTACATAAAGAGGCAAAAGACCTGTACTTGGAAAACTATAATATGTTGATGAAAGTAACTGAAGATGACACAAACAGATCTAAAGATATATCGTGTTCTTGGATTGGAAGAATAAATATTGTAAAAATAACCATACTACCCAAGGCAATCTACAGATTCAAAGCAATACCTACAAAGTTACTAATGACATTTTTCATAGAACTAAGACAGACAGTTTTACAATATGTATGGAAACACAAAAGATTCTGAATAGATCAAACAATATCGAGAAAGAAGAATGGAGCTGGAGGAATCAGACTCCCTGACTTTATACTATAAACTACAATAATCAAAACAATATTGTACTGGCACAAAAACAGACACATAGATCAATGGAACAGGATAGAAAGCCCAGAAATATACCCGTGGACTTATGGCCAATTAATCTATGACAAAGGAGACAAAAATATACAATGGAAAAACAGTTTCTTCAATAAGTGGTGCTGGAAAAACTGCACAGTTACATGTAAAAGAATGAAATTAAAACATTCTCTAACACCATATATAAAGATAAACTCAAAACGGATTAAAGACCTAAATTTAAGACCAGATACTATAAAACTCCTAGAGGAAAATATAGGCAGAACACTCTTTGACATAAATTGCAGCAATATTATTTGGCTCCATCTCCTAAAGTAATGGAAATAAAGCAAAAATAAGCAATGAGACCTAATTAAACTTAAATCTTTGGCACAACAAAGGAAACCATAAACAAAATGAAAAGGCAACCTACAAAACAGAAGAAAATATTTGTAAGTGATGTTACCAATGAGGGGTTAATTTCCAAAATATAAAAACAGTTCATACAGCTCAATATCAATAAACAAAAACCCAGTTAAAAAAATTTTTTAAGAAGATCTAAATAGACATTTCTCCA
Source organism: Neotragus moschatus (assembly GCA_006410615.1). Taxonomy (NCBI): domain Eukaryota; kingdom Metazoa; phylum Chordata; class Mammalia; order Artiodactyla; family Bovidae; genus Neotragus; species Neotragus moschatus. Next base: position 788,734 of record SJYA01000424.1, on the reverse strand, counting down.
AAGACGTACAGATGGCTAATAGGCACATAAAAAGATGCTCAAGATGGTTAATTATTAGAGAAATTCAAATCAAACTATTAACAAGGTATCACCTCACATCTGTCAGAATGGCTATCATCAAGGTCTACAAATAATAAATGCTGGAGAGGGTGTGGAGCAAAGATAATCCTCTTATGCTGTTAATTGGCATGTAAATTGGTGCAGTCACTATGGATACCAAGATGGAGGTCCCTTAAAAAAACAAAAATTGAGTTACCATACATTCCAACAATCTTACTCCTGGACATATATCCAGAAAAGATGAAAACTCTAATTTGGAAAAATACATGAACCCCAGTGTTCATGGCACTAATGTTCATTGCCATTTCCTCCTTCAGGGAAACTTCCTCACTCAGGGATCAAACCTGTGTCTCCTGTGGGAGACAGAGGATCCTGGAAATCTACAGTCCACCAGGTTGCAAAGAGTCAGACATGATTAAAGTGATTTAGCACAACTTTGTAGCTTGTATGAGACAATTCCTGGGATTACAGTGCATTTACCTTATAGATATAGAAGATTTTTATCTGGTCACTTTAGAAATTCACTAGGTTATGTCAAAGTCACTGGATAATGTAATTTTTTCCTGTAGGAGTAAATGGGTCGAATAAGTTGTTTATTATAGTAAAAAAATATGCCACCAGTTAGACAGAACCATGTGTCAGTAGTTTCCCTTCCACAGAATAATTATGAAATACTAAATATCAAGGAGTGCATGGATGAACAGAAAATAAAGGGAAAGNTAAATGGGTCGAATAAGTTGCTTATTATAGTAAAAAAATATGCCACCAGTTAGACAGAACCATGTGTCAGTAGTTTCTCTTCCACAGAATAATTATGAAATACTAAATATCAAGGAGTGCATGGATGAACAGAAAATAAAGGGAAAGAATAATCTGACTTACTTCATGATTTCTATTCTCTTTGATCAACTGAGGGCCATAGTTTGGTGTTTGAAGTTCAAATGAGTCTTTTCAAAGATAATTAGAATTGATAGTTAGTAAAAAATTTGAACACATTTTGAAAAGCCAAAATTAGTATGACACATGACAATTAAGTAAAAAGTATAACAAAATAAATTTAGAATATTTTATTTTAAGATTTGCTTATAATCAAACTACCTATTAACTAATAACTATAACATATTACTTTAGGTTTTCCTTCCTTCATTAAGGAGATTTTCCCATGTCAGGAATAATATTTTGCAGCTTATGATCTTTTAATGATATATCTTAAAAATTGAAAGTGCATCAATATCTAAAGAGGATAGTTATAGTCACAAAGGTATGAGAATTAAAAATTAAATTTCTAATTAACATCAAAGGTGAATTTAGAAAGAAGATACAGTAAAACTTTGATTAACAGAAACCCAGAGCCATGGCTTCAATTAATAAAGATTTTCCTTAACTTTGAAATGAGAACCATATTATAAGAAATGATCTCATACTAAAAATTTGGTTAAAAAATAATTTAAAGTTTGGAGCAACTATATTGCTATTCAGTCTTCTACATCATATATTGTCTAAGAGTAAGTGCTATAGAGAGAAGTTTGTGGAAGAGTAAGTGATATAGAGATCTTAATCCCATACACTGTAAGGTCCTTAGTCCTTACTGAGGATAAACTTGTTAGGATGACTAAAATCCAATGTTTAATACTCAATTTACAGTCAGAGAGTGAGGCGTACTTCACCTTTGTTTATGCTAATTAATCAAACTAAGAGAAGAGCACTATTTGTGCACAAGTGTTCTTACAGTAACAGGCACAATAATGCTTATGATTATTGGAATGCTAAATTAATGCAAAATTATCTAGACATTTACATCAATTATACATTCAAATGTTAAAATAATATTTTAAGTCTTAATGATCTTTCACATAGAGATAGGTCATTCTCCTTTGTTAAAGCTACTTCTATAGGAGATCTGATTTCTACTTAGGGGATAGAGAGGCTATGAGATAGTTGATATAATCACTTTGACCAAAAAATCAGGAAAATGATGCTGCACGGAAACCATGCATATCCTAAATTTATGGAAACAAAATACTCTCAAAATACTCATTTCAAGAATCAGGCATATGCTAAGAGATCAAGACAGTTAGAAGTTTATAAGGAGCCATCTCAGGTGCCATGAAACAACCAGCAGTGTAAGTCTTTATAGAGGGGATGACTGGTGGTTCTATATGAAGGATCTCTCTTTCACCAGTTTCCTGAACGTTTCACTCTTTCCAAGTGTTCTCTCAGGATCCCCCTCATGATATTTCTGCCAAATGAGGTATATTCCTCTCCCTCTACCAACATTTTATATGGCTCTTCAGAGTACATATCTTTTCAGGGATAAGCCTTTCCTGAAATATACTTTTCCTCTCATTTCCCACTCTCACCCATTTCTACATCTTGAAGTGGTAACAAGGTTAAAGGGTCAAGTTTGATTTCATTTTTCGCTTTTTCCTCTGAAATTTCTGCAAATGGAGATTTGTCTTATTTGTGCTTTAGTATAATGTATCTATGATACCAGTTCCTTAGTAAATAAAGGAGGTGAAAATAGTTTTCTATTAATATCCTGTTATATCAATTCATGGCATGATAAGTGGTATTTATTTATTCAACATAATTATTAAACTACTTATATGCTAGCTTCTGAGAATAGAATTGTGACAAAATAAAGGCAGTATCTAATTTCATGTAATTTACAGCATAGTTCAGAGATAGTACTTATGTGGCACTCATGAGGCCAAACTCCACTCACAACAGCTTAGAGGCAGTGCTAACTGACATGTCTCAGCACAGTTTCTAAATCATCACTACCAATCCAGTAAAATCACCATCAGATAGGACATGTTTTTTCATTGTCATTTTTTTCATCTGCTAAGGCACTTCAATCATGTCCAACTCTGAAACCCTATGGACTATAGCTCACCAGATTCCTCTATCCACAGAATTCTCTAGGCAAGAATACTGAAGTAGGTTGCTATGTCCTTCTCCAGGGGATCTTTCTGACCCAGGGATCGAGCCCATGTCTCTTATGTCTCCCACATTAGCAGGCAGGTTCTTTACCACCAGTGCCACCTGGAAAGCCCTATAAGTTTTTAATAGCCAACTGTAAACTGAAAGAAGGAAGAAAGCTACCATTATATACCACAGAACCCATAGCACCGTTTGATCAATAAATATGTCTTTATTTGTATAATAAGTATTTCTTGAATTAAATACATGTTATTAATCATTTTTTACTTTAAAATAATATTAAATATGGATTAAATATGGACAGGGAACCTGGCGTGCTACAGTCCATGGGGTCACAAAAAGTTGGACATGACTGAGTGACTGAACTGAACTCAATATTACATATATATTAGGTGTCTACTGAATTACAGAAGAAGATGAGCTTATAGAACTTCCTAAGTAAATTTGGAAAAGCTTAAGGAGGAATTTCTGCTATAAATTCATGGGAATTATAGATGCATTTATTAACTCATTTTATTGGACACCTGTTCTGATCCTAGAATTGTTTTAGACTTTTTGAAATCATCAATGAACAATATAGACAGAATCTTGCCTTTATGGGCCTTACCTTATGACAGGAGGGATAAACACACAGTAAACATAATAAATAAGTAAAATACATAGGACATAATAACCTGGTTTTAAAAAAAGAGACAGAAAATAAATATTGGGGAATAGAGTAAGAAGCAAGGGCAACATGCGAGATTAAATAGGTTGGTCACTGTATTATCAAAGATTAAACTTAAGGCAATACTTGAAGAAAGTAAGGAAGGTTTCCAAGTGACAAAAGGAAGAAGTAGTGGAAGAAGACTATTTCAAGCAGCTGGGCAGCCTTTGGCTCTGCTCTTACACTTACACTGTTCTTTTGAAAGTCATCACTACTGTTACTAAAATCAGAGATCACTCCTGCTTCCCAATCACTTCTATTAGCAACTTTTGACATGGGTAATATGTCCCCAATTTTTGCAAAACCATCATCTTTTTGCTTATAAGGAACTATCTTTGTGAATTTTTTCCTACTTCCCTAGCTGTCTTCTTTTCTGGTTTGCCCTAAAATTCCCGACTTCTAAGTACCAGAGGGCTTTCAATGTTTAATTCTTGTATTTTATTAATATTACAGATTCAGTTCTCTGAATAAAAGATACTGACATAAAGTCTGGCATATAAAATATTTATTTGAGATCAACATCTGTGGAAACAAGAAAAAAATAAGATTGCACGGTAGGAAAAGTGGAGTTGCAGGGCAGAGTTATGGCAGCCTCAGGGGAATCCAATGGCAGCAGAATCAGAGTTGCTCTGAATTGAGCTGAAATGGTACAGACCATCAGTCACTTGGTGAAGAGTGCCCAAAGAGATCAGCTGAGGCAAAATCTGAAATAGCTTTCAGATGGAGGCTGTGTACTGAGAGCACTCTTAAACTCTTATGGGAGAATCTGGGCAATTCATCTCCATGTCTAGCATTGACTTCTCTACCTACATGCAATCCCTTTTTTGGCTCATATATTCTTATGACTATAAACAAAATACATAAAGTGTTTCATATTCATGGCCAATGCAAAAATGATACAAACATCAAATAAAATATAGTCAAAACTAGAAGAGGGAGATCAAGACGTCAAAGTAGGAGGAAGCTGAGCTCACCTCACCCATGAGCACAACAAAAATACATTTACATGTGGAGTAACTCTCACTGAAAACAATCTGGTGACTGGCAGAAAGGCTCTTCTACAGCCATGACTCTAAAGAAAGACTATACAGAGTCAGGTAGGAAGAGAAAAGCAATTGGTTTGGGCCCCATGTCCCTGGGAGAGGACACAGAAGAGGAGAGGATATTATAAGCTCAAAAATCCTCCATGAGGAGTGGAGGTCTGAGCCACACTGGACACCCCAGTCCTGGGATCTGAAAACGATAAGACAACTCTCCTCAGCTGGTTTGAAAAAGAGTGAGATTTAACAGAGCCCTCGAAGAAATATAAACTCTAATCCTAAAGAGCACAAACGCACGTATTTACTCCCAGTAACAATAATGAGAAAGTGGATTGAAAATATGCCTGAGCTCCTGGCCATGGCCCTCACTAAGCACCTCTCTTGCTCAGGTATTATTCTCCGCTAGTGTAGTGGTTGCATGAAATGTTCCCTTGGTATCTCTAATTTTCTTTACAAGATCTCTAGTCTTTTCCATTATGTTGTTTTCCTCTATTTCTTTGCATTGATCANGCTGACATATTGAGTGCAGCACTTTCATAGCATCACTTTAGGATTTGAAGTAGCTCAGCTGGAATTCCATCATCTACACTAGTTTTGTTTGTAGTGACGCTTCCTAAGGCCCACTTGACTTCACATTCCAGGATTTCTGGCTCTAGGTGAGTGATCACACCATTGTGATCATCTGGGAAATGAAGATCTTTTTTGGTCAGTTCTTCTGTGTATTCTTGCCACTCCTTCTTAATATCTTCTGCTCCTGTTAGGTCCATACCATTTCTGTCCGTTATTGTGCTCATCTTTGCATGCCATATTCCCTTGGTATCTCTAATTTTCTTGAAGGGATCTCTAGAATTTGCCTCCCAAGGCAGAATATACAGCAGACATGGGTTCAATCCCTGGATCAAGAAAATTTCCTGGAGGAGGGCATGGCAACCCACTCCAGTATTCTTGCCTGAGAAATCCCATGGACAGAGGAGCATTGCAGGCTACAGTCCATAGGTCAATAAGAGTTGGACAGGACTCAGTGTCTAATCAACAACAAACTGTACTCTACTTGTCAGAAAGATTATTTAATAAAGTTTTAAATCATAAGTAACATATGTCAATTATATAAATATGTAACAAATCTTATAATGGGTTAAAAAAGCATACCTAACAGTATTCATATAATATATATAAGCATAATGGTCTAGTAAAATATGCATATCTATTACTATATAAATGTAAACTAGTTTTACAACATATGGTGCAAAAATTTGTGAATTAGTACCATACATGCCTGCTAAGTGCTTCAGTCATGTCCGACTCTTTGTGNTTAAAAAAGCATACCTAACAGTATTCATATAATATATATAAGCATAATGGTCTAGTAAAATATGCATATCTATTACTATATAAATGTAAACTAGTTTTACAACATATGGTGCAAAAATTTGTGAATTAGTACCATACATGCCTGCTAAGTGCTTCAGTCATGTCCGACTCTTTGTGATCTTATGGCCTGTAGCCCATCAGGCTCATCTCTCCATAGAATTTTCCAGGCAGGAATACTGCAGTGGGTTGCCATGCCCTCTTCCAGGGGATCTTCCCGATCCAGGTATCGAACCCATGTCTCTCGTGTCTCTTGTTTCTCCTGCACTGCGGGCAGATCTTTACTGCCAAGCCACTGGGTAGCTGGCTTGGATGTGAGTAGAGAGGAAATTCTGTCTCACTAACTTCTTTTGCTTCAGTTAAGTTTCTGCTATCCTCATACTAGCTGAAATCCTAGTCTGGTTGGTTGTGACTAGTTAAATTTTGGCTATGAAGAGAACAGTAAAAACACTTGAGGCCTCTTCAAGCACAAGATAGCAAGATTCAAAAACATGGTTGTCCTTATAGGATCAGCACTAAATAATACTCCACTATATGACTATACCACAATTTGTTTTATTCATTCACTAGTTGAAGAAAATCTTGGTTGCTTTCAGTTTGGGGCCTGTATGAATAAAGATGTTATAAGCATTCTTATGCAGATTTTTATGTGGACATAAATTTCAAATCAGCTGGGTAACACTTAGAGGAGACTGCTAGATCTTTTGGAAAGCTATCAAACTGTCTTCCAAATTGTCTGTAGTATTTTTGCACTCTCAGTAGCAGCAAATGCTCTACATCCTCACCAACAACAGTTATTGTTATTTTGGATGATTTTAGATGTTCTCATATGAGTGCTGGGCTGCCCTGGTGCTTCAGTCAGTAAGGAATCTGTCTACAGTGCAGGAGATCCAGGTTCAGTTCCTGGTTCAGGAAGATCCCCTGGAGAGGGAAATGGCAATCCATTCTAGTAGTCTTGCCTGGGAAATGCCATGGACAGAGGAGCCTGGTAGGCTACAGTCTATGAGGTCACAAGAATCAGACATGAATTAGCAACTAAACCACCACCACCAACATAGGAGTACTATGGTAGCTTACTGTTGTTTTAATATGCAACGATGAGGTGCTTTTTCTTACACTTATTCATCATCCATGTATCTTCTTTAGTGAGATGTCTATTAAGATCTTTTATTCATTTTAAATTGTGAATTATTTGTTTTTTATTTTCTAGTTTTAAGAGTTCTTTATTTTGGACCCAAGTTCTTTATTATTTATGTTTTCAAGTATTTTTTCTCAGTCTGAGCTTGAACTTTCATTTCCTTAATAGGGTTTTTCACAGAGAAGAAATTCTATATTTTAATCAAGTCCAAGATTGGAGATGACAGATTAGCAACCAGAAGTCACAGGCTATTTATTTTCAGGTTAATTTTATATTCTGCTAAGATAATGAATAGTTTTAACTTGTGTTAAGTTTATCATTGTTCCCCTTTTGTTTTCTAGTTTTACAATCAGATCATCTGAAAGCAGAGTCTTACTACCCTTCTAATTTTATTTTTTCTAATTGACTTCTTTTATATGATTATATTGGCTAATAAATTCAAAATAATGTTAAGTAGCAGAGGAGACAGTGGACATCCTTGCTTTGTTCATACACACTTTAACTATTAACAATTCTCAAACTAGGTACAGTTTGCAATTGATAGCATTTATTTCTCTACTGATAAAAGTATAGTAACTGACACTATTATTATCCTGCTATTTTCATTATTATTATTCTCTTAGATATACAGAAAAATACTCATACTATCTGGAAAACTATATTACTGTTCTGTGTGAGGCACCCCTCATTTTATTTTTTTTTAAACCCATTCTTTGTTCTTAATTGATTCCTCCAAAAGCAAATACTCTACTGTATTGAATGTGTGTTCTTGAGTTTTATACATTCATTTAAAAATATGCCAGGATTTGCTGTGAGAATATTTTAAATGCACATAAATTTTATTGTGTTAAGACCACATTCTGTTTCTTACTCTATTCATTAAGCACTGTGTTCTTAAAAGTTATTGGTACTGCTGAGTTTAGACCTAGCTTGCTGTTTCTAATTTTTTTAGAGATTCATAGCACACATCCACTATATTTTATTTATACAATCTGCTCTGGTAGCATGAAGATCACTTTCAACTCCCCACTTCATTATATTTGGCTTTCTATGGCCCTGTTTGTGATATATACAGCTAGTTATAAAATAAATGTATACAGAGCATAAACACAAATAATCTGACAATGTACTGAAGCATTACACACTAGAATGGCCAAAGCAGTGTATAAACTCCCACAAACTCTGCAAGAAGAGTTCAGTTTTCCAAAACTGACACTATATAACTATTTAATTCTTGTTAACCCAATGACTATAAACAGGTAATGCCTTTTTAAGCATTTTCATTTTTCTAATTGTTTATGAGTTTAAATATTCATTAATATACTTGCTAGTCATTTGTGTTTTCCTTTCTGGGAATTATGCTTGTATCTTTGCTCAATTTTTTTCTTGGATTTCTTGTCTTTCATTTATTGATTTTTGAAGATCTCCTTCTTTATTCTATTAACTCAGTGCTGGTTTAATATAGTGACAGTGTCTCTTTCAGCTTTTGGTTGCCAATTATCTCTATCCACAGTGTTTATGTTAAACCAAAATCCTTAATTTGGGTCAGAAGAAATCCATCTATTTTTCATCTTATTGTTGTTACTTCTTAATAATTAATTCTTATATAACACATTTTGTTGTTCAGTTGCCAAGTAGTGTCCAGATCTTCACAACCCCATGGACTGCAGCATGCCAGGTTTCCCTGTCCTTCACCATCTCCCGGAGTTTGCCCAAGTTCATGTCTATTTCATCAGTGATGTCATCCAACCATCTCATCCTCTGTAAGTAGGTAAATAAATCAAAATAATATGCTTAAAAATTTTACTCCCCCGATTACATTTGGTTGATGTGGATCTTTTTAAAAGTTCTCTCAGTGAAGCTCAGCAAGGTAAGTTTGTTTTTCAATGATATATCTCACAGAATATCCTCAATGTCTTCAAACTATCCTCTCATAATTGTTATTTGTGTGCAGCATCTGGGTGAGTCTCAAAAGTCATCATTTCTTATTTCAAGAATAACTAATCTAGCTTTTATTCCAGACATTATTTTTAAAATTTTAATTTCATATATATATAAATATATATATATTATATGCACATATATATAATTATACACAAATACACAAAATACACAAGTACTCAAAAGAAATGGGGTAGCCATTATTGTCCAAAAAAGGGTCCAAAATGCAGTATGTGGATGCAATCTCAAAAGTGACAGAATGATGTCTGTTCGTTTCCAAGGTAAACCATTCACTATCACAGTAACCCAATTCATGCCCTGACGAATAATGCCAAATAAGCTGAAGTTGAACGGTTCTATGAAGACCTACAAGACCTTCTAGAACAAATGCCCCCAAAAGATGTCCTTTTCATTATATGGAACTGGAACACAACAGTAGGAGTTCAAGAGATATCTGGAATAACATGCAAGTTTGGCTTTGGAGTACAAAACAAAGGAGATCAAAAGGTAATAGAGTTTTGCCAAAAGAACTCACTGATCATAGCAAGCACACTCTTCCAACAACACAAGAGAAGACCCTACACATGGACATCACCAGATGATCAATACCAAAATCAGATTAACTATGTTCTTTGCAGCCAAAGATAGAGAAGCTCTATACAGTCAGCAAAAACAAGACCAGGAGCCTACTGTGGCTCTGATCATAAACTCCTTATTGCCAAATTCAGACTTAAATTGAAGAAAGTAGGGAAAACCACTAGACCATTCAGGTATGAACTAGATCACATCGTTACAATTATACATGGAAGTGAGAAATAGATTCAAGGGATTAGATGATTCACAGAGTGCCTGAAGAACTATTGACAGAGGTTCATGACATTGTATAGGAGGCAGTAATCAAGACCAGCCCCTAGAAAAAGAAATGCAAAAATGTAAAACGGTTGTCTGAGTAGGCCTTACAAATAGCTGTGAAAAGAGAAGCCAAAGGAAAAGGAGAAAAGAAAAGATATATCCATTTGAATGCAGAGTTCCAAAGAATAGCAAGGAGAGATAAGAAAGCCTTCCACAGTGATCAATGCAAAGAATTAGAGAAAAANAGGGAAAACCACTAGACCATTCAGGTATGAACTAGATCACATCGTTACAATTATACATGGAAGTGAGAAATAGATTCAAGGGATTAGATGATTCACAGAGTGCCTGAAGAACTATTGACAGAGGTTCATGACATTGTATAGGAGGCAGTAATCAAGACCAGCCCCTAGAAAAAGAAATGCAAAAATGTAAAACGGTTGTCTGAGTAGGCCTTACAAATAGCTGTGAAAAGAGAAGCCAAAGGAAAAGGAGAAAAGAAAAGATATATCCATTTGAATGCAGAGTTCCAAAGAATAGCAAGGAGAGATAAGAAAGCCTTCCACAGTGATCAATGCAAAGAATTAGAGAAAAACAATAAAATGGGAAAAACTAGAGATCTCTTCCAAAAAAAAAAAATATAGTGATACCAAGGGAACATCTCATGCAAAGATGGACACAATAAAGGACAGAAATGGTATGGATGTAACGGAAGAGAAGATATTAAGAAGAGGTGGCAAGAATACACACAAGAACTATATACAAAGGATCTTCATGACCCAGATAACCACAATGGTGCAATAACTCACCTAGAGCCAGACATCGTGGAATATGAAGTCAAGTGGGCCTTAGAAAGCATCACTACGAACAAAGCTAGTGGAGGTGATGGAATTCCAGTTGAGCTATTCCAAATCCTGAAAGATGATGCTGTGAAAGTGCTGCACTCAATATGCCAGCAAATTTGGAAAACTCAGCAGTGGCCACAGGACTGGAAAAGGTCAGTTTTCATTCCAACCCCAAAGAAAAGAAATGTCAAAAATTGTTCAAAAGAATGTTCAAACTACCGCACAATTGCACTCATCTCACACACTAGCAAAGTAATGCTCAAAATTCTCCTAGGCAGGATTCAACAGTATGTGAACTATGAACTTTCAGCTATTCAAGTTGGATTTAAAAAAGCAGAGGACCAGAGATCAAATTGCCAACATCCGTTGGATCATTGAAAAAGCAAGAAACTTTCAGAAAAAATCTACTTCTGTTTTACTGACTACCCCAAAGCCTTTGACTATGTGGATCACAACAAAGTGTGGAATATTCTTCAAGAGATAGAATAACAGATCACTTGACCTACCTCTTGAGAAATCTGTATGCAGGTCAAGAAGGCACAGTTAGAACTGGACAGAAAACAGCAGACTGGTTCTAAATAAGGAACGGAGTATTTAAGGCTGTATACTGTCACCCTGCTTATTTAACTTAAATGCAGAGTACATCATGAGAAATGTCAGGCTGGATGAAGCATCGGCTGGAATCAAGATTGTCGAGAGTAATATCAATAACCTCAGATATGCAGAGGACACCACCTTTACAGTGAAAGTGAAGAAATAAATGGCCTCTTGATTAAAAGAGGAGAGTGAAAAAGTTGGCTTGAAGCTCAGCATTCAGAATGGCATCTGGTCCCAATCACTTCATGGCAAATACATGGGGAAACAATAAACAGTGAGAGACTTATCTTTGGGGATCTCAAATCACTGCAGATGGTGACTGCAGTCATGAAACTAAAAGACACTTGTTCTTTTGAAGAAAAGCTAGGACCAACCTATACAGCATATTAAAAAGCAGAGACATTACTTTGCCAACAAAGGATCATCTAGTCAAAGCTATGGTTTTTCCAATAGTCATGTAGGTATATGGTATTTGGAGTATAAAGAAAGCTGAGAACCGAAGAATTGATGCTTTTGAACTGTGGTGTTGGAGAAGACTCTTGAGAGTCTCAAGGACTAACAGGAGAGTCAACCAGTCCATCTAAAGGAAATCATATATATATATATATATATATATATATATAGTGTCCAATTTTTTTTCTTCACTTCTATCTGACAACTTGACTAGACCACAACTCTCAGATAAATTTGTAAAACAGTATTCTAAATATTTCTTTGAAGATTTTTGGATGAGATTAACATTGTTTTCAGTTTCTTTGAGAAATAACTGACATATATCATGGCATAAATTTTAAGACACACAGCATGATGATCTAATTTTACTTTTATTGTGAAATAAAGGAGATCAGCCCTGGGATTTCTTTGGAAGGAATGATGCTAAAGCTGAAACTCCAGTACTTTGGCCACCTCATGTGAAGAGTTGACTCATTGGAAAAAAACTCTGATACTGGGAGGGATTGGGGGCAGGAGGAGAAGGGGATGACAGAGGATGAGATGGCTGGATGGCATCACTGACTCAATGGACATGAGTCTGAGTGAACCTCGGGAGTTGGTGATGGACAGGGGGACCTGGCGTGCTGTGATTCATGGGGTCACAAAGTGTTGTACATGACTGAGCGACTGAACTGAACTAAACTGAACTGAACTGCTACAATAGATTCAGTTATTATCCACCATCTAACAGATACAATAAAAAAGAAAAGGAAAACTATTTGAGGGGTGAGAATACTTAGGGTTTACTCTCAACATCTTGTCTACATATCATACAACAGTGTTAATGATAATCATATTATGTTTTAAATCTTTCATTTGTCTTATAGATGGAACTGTGTACCTTTTGACCATCTTCCTCCAGTTTCTCCTCCCCTACCCTCTCTTCACCTCTGGTAACCACAAGTTTGATCTCTTTTTCCATGAGTCTGTTTGTTTTTATTATTATTTTTTTGAATTACAAATACTAGTGAGATTTGTCTTTCTCTGACATTCCACTTAGCATAATGTATTCAAGGTCCATCCATGTTGTCAAAAATGGTGAGATTTCTTCATTTTTTATGGCTGATGGGATTAACATTTAAATTAGTAGACTGAATATAGCAAATCATCTTTCATAATGTGGGCTTTATCCATTCAGTGGAAGTCCTTAAGTAAAAAACACCGACTTTCCCCCAAATAGGGTAATCCTACCAGCCAAATGCCTATGGGCCAGAACTGCAACTCTTTTGGGTCTCCAGTTTTCTGTGCTGTCCTAAAGATTTTGCATGTATCAGCCTCCAGAATAATATGAGCCAGTTCCTTAAAATAATCTCAAAAAATCATTTTATTTTTCTCTCTCCATTATTCTCTCTTTTTCTCGCTCCCTCATTCTGTGTGTGTATATAAAATATGTAATAAACAATGACAGGCTCAAAATGAATAGGAACCAGTTGAATAATGAATGAGTAAATAAACAAATATAACTATATTTATACTTTATGCTTGTTAAGAGAGAGGATCTTGAAATACAACAAATAAGAAAATATTATAATTTGACAGCTAAATAGGATATGCTGACCATCCTATGAGTTTAGGGAACACTTAGTGGAGGAAGTGTGATTTTAAAAGCTTCATGAAAGAGGAAACCAGATTGCTGAATATGCTAATAAAACAAAGGAATTATTTTATCTTATTATTTCACATATTAGTATTTACCTCTCTGTTGGTTTTCCAGCAGTTTGCCTTATGATGAGTTCTTTTTTGCTAACATAAGTATTTCTGAAGTTATAAACTCTTTAAGATAGTTTAACAACAAGAAAAAAAAATCCTTCTTCTAACTAGAATTCCAGATTTGTTTCATTTTAACCATTCTTTTTTCTTTCCCTTCAGAAGAAACATCAAAGAACATTATCTGCTATGAGACTTTTCTATCAGAAGTAAACTTATATGTCATAGTGGAAAACACAGCCAATGCCATTCACTCTCTTTAGACACGGCTTAGATAACAGGATAGTGTTGTTCACTCAGCAGTGTCCAACTCTTTGCGACCCCATGGACTGTAGCCTGCCAGGCTCCTCTACCCATGGAATTCTCCAGGCAAGAATACTGGAGTGGGGTGCCATTCCCTTCTCAGGGGGATCTTCCTGACTCAGGAATTGAATCCAGGTCTCCTGCATTGCAGACAGAGTCTTACTGTTTGAGCTACAGAGAAAGTAATGAATTCCATGGTTTGAATAAATGCTAAGGATACAATAGATACCAATTAAACTGGTCTGGGTCAGTTAGTTTTAGAAGAAAACAAAATAAGCCTTATAGATATTGTGCTCTTTATCCTCCTTTATGAGTTATTTCTGCAGAGGTGTTCACTTCCTGATGTTGGTGTTTCTTTAGCAATAGTTGCATTAAAAAGATTCCTGGTTGAGAGATCCTAAACTGTCTATCAGAGAGATGGCTGGACTGATGATTTCAAAGAATCCATAAACCATGAAATGATATGATACTTCAGATATCTGGAACTGTGATGTGGTGGAAAGAACAAAAAATTTGAAGTCATACTCTACTGATTCTGTGTCTGGTCTGTCATTTATACTAGTTGTATAAATCTAACCTCCATGAGCCTCTGTCTCATTGGTAAAACGTGGAAAAACAATGGAGCTTGTCTGCTGTGACTGTATTTTGAGAAAACAAATATGAAGCACACACTAACTGTAAAAATTTAATAATTTCAGTATTTATAGGATATTGAAATACTTTTTAAGATATTAAAACACAATAACCTCACTAATCTAACACATACAACCTCTCAATCTTTCACAGCAACAATGACAACAACATTAACTTTGAGGATGATTTCAATAGTGTAGTCCAATTGAGCTTTGATAATAGCTCAATTTTGAAACTAACAATGGTTTCTTGATCATTAACATTACCACTTTAGGCTCTTATTATTGAAATAATGTATTTCATGTTATATAATATGAGGATCAAAATAAAAAATTTAAATAGATGTTTATATTTTATAAAATATTATATAAATAAACTAATCTATAAACATCTCTTGTCTTTTGTTTTGTTTTGTTTTGTTTTTTTCTTTGTTGTTTTTTAAGATCTTGTAGCTAGAGTCTAAGATTGGGTTGCTGATTTAGTCAACTCCTTTAATGTCCAATGGTGTATCTGCTTGCCAACATAGCACATATCCTGATTGACAACACTGAATAGTCATTGGCATGCCACTTTGCGGTTGCCATTTGCTCCTCCAGGGAACCATACATGACACCATACCATTACATGATATCAAAATGACTTTCTCTAGCAATATAGAAAATTTTCCCACATATGTTTTTACAAAACTTGGTAATTTTCTTATATATGCAACTAAAATTTCACTCATTGCATTTTATTTTTAATTTTCAAAGGAAATAGAGCATACTAGTTGTTATTTAAATTATCACAATGAGTAGAAGGAGTGTATTAGGCTGCTTTCAGTGACAAAACATTCAAAAAACCTTTATAAAGAAAATTTTTGAACTGGCAAAAAATAAATTATTAACTGGCAGAAGCAAAGCAAGAATTAGGACACACTGTGTCACCATAACAATTATAATGCTATCATTAAACTTAATTCTCAGAATAGGCACTATTTTCCTTCATAGGTAGAGAAACTGAGACACAGAGAGGCTGAGAAACTTGCCAAGGGCCAGCTCAACAGTAACTGCTGGAGCTAGGATTCAAATCCAGGAAATTTGGTCAGGATTCCGACCTGTTAAGCTCTATGCAGCCTCATATGAGCACCACAAAATGTACACCAATAAAATAAAATAAACCATGTGAAAACACCTCCCAAGCTGCCTGGCACATAATAATGTTCAGTGAATATCAATCTACGTCTACTCTTAAGGCTCACACAAATTAAAGCTTCTTTCAGTAACATAATCTTCCACCATAAAGATTTTTAAGACCAGGACTCCTTGGAAGCTTCTGAAAATAATTAAGAAAAACTCACAGGTGGAACCTAGAGAAGGAAATGGCAACCCACTCCGGTATTCTTACCTGGAGAATCCCAGGGACAGAGGAGCCTGGTGGGCTGCTGTCAATGGGGTCACACAGAGTCGGACACGACTGAAGCGATTTAGCATGCATGCATGCATTGGAGAAGGAAATGGCAAACCACTCCAGTATTCTTGCCTGGAGAATCCCAGGGACAGAGGAGCCTAGTGGGTTGTCGTCTATGGGGTTGCACAGAGTCAGACATGACTGAAGTGACTTAGCAGCAGCAGCAATGTAGATGAGATTGGGAGTCAAAAACTCTGCAGAGCTCAAATATTAGCCCCTCCACACAGCTTCTTGTGAGTTTTAACTGCAGAAAGCCTATTTCTGCCACTGTAAACATTAGAGAGAAATCTCTTTGTACTTTATACAGAAGGAGGGAAAAAGTAACCTTTTGAAGTACACACAGAGCTCCCCCTTTTCCTTCAAAGAAACATATTTTACCAGAGACTAAACCAACTGGGGTTTTTAGCCAAAGGTTAACCAACCTGGGAAAGAAAAATACCTAATTCAGGTTCATTTAAAGACTGATACCCAATCATAGGACTACTGAACACTTCTCCCCCTTCTACAGCTTACTCTTATATCAGCGGGGCTCTGGTGTAATAACAATGGATTGAAGCTGAAAGAACGGTAAGCTTCAGACATTTTTTAAAGAATTTAGGCTCCTCTGTCCATGGGATTTTCCAGGCAAGAATACTGGAATATGTTGCCATTTTCTTCTTCAGGAGATCTTCACAACCCTGGAATTGAACCCAGGTCTCCCACATTGTAGGCAGATGGTTTACCATCTGAGCCTTCAGGGAAGTCCAAAGAACCTCTAGAAAAACTCAAAAACAACAGATGAATCAGAAACAAAAACATTAGAAGAAATTGTAGGCTCTGACAATACAATCACAGCAACCAATAAACATGGTCTAACTCCTAGCCAGATAAAAATAATCCTCACACTAAAATCCTTTTACCTGATATATAGTTACAGAGATTGAGTAGATGTTAATCTAACTGTATTAATAATCACCATAGTGAAAGTAATCTAAATATGCTCATTAAAAGACACAGACTGTCAAATTGAGTTAAGAAAAACAAGACTCACATGTAAATTGTCTACAAGATAGATGTGTTTGAGCTCAATATCCTTGATTTTCACAAAAAAATTATTTATTAATCCCTCTTGATACTTTTTCCTGTATAAATTACTTCACTATTTTTATATCTAGTGTATCTCTTAAAATATNATCCTTTTACCTGATATATAGTTACAGAGATTGAGTAGATGTTAATCTAACTGTATTAATAATCACCATAGTGAAAGTAATCTAAATATGCTCATTAAAAGACACAGACTGTCAAATTGAATTAAGAAAAACAAGACTCACATATAAATTGTCTACAAGATAGATGTGTTTGAGCTCAATATTCTTGATTTTCAAAAAAAAAAAATATTTATTAATCCTTCTTGATACTGACTTTTTCCTGTATAAATTACTTCACTATTTTTATATCTACTGTATCTCTTAAAATATGTTGCTTGGCAAATAAAAGAAACTCAGCTCAAACTAACCTCAGCACAAAAAAATGAACATTCCANACATATAAATTGTCTACAAGATAGATGTGTTTGAGCTCAATATTCTTGATTTTCAAAAAAAAAAAATATTTATTAATCCTTCTTGATACTGACTTTTTCCTGTATAAATTACTTCACTATTTTTATATCTACTGTATCTCTTAAAATATGTTGCTTGGCAAATAAAAGAAACTCAGCTCAAACTAACCTCAGCACAAAAAAATGAACATTCCAGAATTATGGACTTTATTTATCTAAAATGTCAGGTCTTGGCTGAACCCATAGCTCAACCTATATTACAAGAAACTGGTTACTCTGTTTCTCCACTACATTTCTTCTATGTATTTTATTCTCAAATAGTTTTGGAGAGAACTGTTTGAAATGCCCAGGTGCAAAGCCAAACAAAACCAATGAGATTTTTCCCTGTCATTTTGTTCCATTGTTCTAATGGCTTTGATGGTTTTCCTTAAACCTACCATAGAGGCCTGAACAATACAGTATGCTGTGTGGATTAGGTCTTTGTGGATGGAGTAAATGCCACTGGAAACACATGAGACAAAAGGGAAAAATGAGTGATCCCCTGGAGGGAAAACAGGTATAGTTACCAAGAAAACAATGTTTGGTAAATAGAAGTCCACAAACATCTATTAGACTAAAGCATCAGATTTTTTTTTATATTGTATTCAATTTGTTAATTGTTCCCTTTTATATGATTTCTAATAAACTGTTGGAAAACTGAACTAATTCACATTAAACTATAGTGAGCTGGTTTGGGACCTGGTACTCAGATATGCAGATGACATCATCCTTATGGCAGAAAGTGAAGAGGAACTAAAAAGCCTCTTGATGAAACTAAAAGAGGAGAGTGAAAAAGTTGGCTTAANTGTGATTCATGGGGTTGCAAAGAGTCGGACACGACTGAGTGACTGGACCTAACTGAACTGAAGATATCATCAAATGCAAAAGCACCATTATTTTAAGGACCATTAATAAAGAAAAAACTCTAGTTAAACTATATTTTATCATTGACTGAAAGGTGTACCCTACTTCTGAGATGTTAAAATGAGAGGAAAAATTGTCCTCCTTAGAATCAGTGGGATATATATATTTGGAAGAACCAAAATTAAAATAATTTTCTTTCAATTTTGTAACACACCTTTTGTAAAGCTACTTTTTCAAAGAGTCATTACAATGCCCTTAAAAACTGTCCTTTAAGTAAGAAGGTAAAATACTCCTTGATATTAACTTTGAAACATTTATGTTCAGCTGAGACTCCCATCATTTAGAAAGTGAAAAAAGAACCAATTCCCTTTAAAATATACCTAATTCCTGAAAAATTGATTAGTAATTCTTATTGCATTGTGCTGTTCTTAGTCACTCAGTTGTATCCAGCTCTTTGCAACCTCATGGACTATAGTCTGTCAGGCTCCTCTGTCCATGGGGATTCTCCAGACAAGAGTACTGGAGTGGGTCACCATGCTCTCCTCCAGGGGATCTTCCCAACCCAGGGTTCGAACCCAGATCTCCCACATTGCAGATGGATTCTTTACCATCTGAGCCACTCTTATTGTGCTAGATAAAACTATAAAAACAAATCTTCAAAACAATAGTAGCTATAATAACAGGCTTTAAATCTATACAAAGCAATGAGAAAATTGGAACTTGAAACTTATCTATATGGATCAAGGAACATGATAAATTAGCTATGGTGATATCAGAAGATTTCTCTTTCCAAAGTAAATACCAAATTAATTTAAATAACTGTAGATTAATAGGCATTTATAGAATGGCAGCAAGTAAAGTTTTTTAATCTGATCTCTTCACTAAATTTAAATTATAACATTATCCAAGGATTAAAACCATCCAAACTTTTCCATAGCAACTAAGTGAAAGTGAAACTCTTAGTCACTCAGTTGTGCCCAGCTCTTTGCAACCTCGTGGACTGTGCCTGCCAGGCTCCTCTGTCCATGGAATTCTCCAGGCGAGAATCCTGGAGTGGGTAGCCATTCCTTTCTCCAGGGGATCTTCTCAACTCAGGGATTGAACCTAGGTCTCAGATAGCCCCATAGCAACTAAAATGACAAGCAAAATCCTTGCCATGGATCACAAGGCTCTACGTGCTCTGGTCCCTGCAGTGCTCTCTGACTGACTGCTCATCTCTTCCTCCTGCTCTCTCTTCCTCAGCCAGAGTGACCCTCTTTGAAGCTTAATCAAGTTTATTGATCAACNCCCTATAGCAACTAAAATGACAAGCAAAATCCTTGCCATGGATCACAAGGCTCTACGTGCTCTGGTCCCTGCAGTGCTCTCTGACTGACTGCTCATCTCTTCCTCCTGCTCTCTCTTCCTCAGCCAGAGTGACCCTCTTTGAAGCTTAATCAAGTTTATTGATCAACATGGGCAGAAGTTACAATTTTCTACACAGTGGTCACTTTTATCCCAGATCTTGACATTACTGTTTTATCTTTTTTTTTTTTTTCCTATCTTAATTATTTACTACAATGACTCATTCTCTTAGAAGCTATCACTAAACACCATAATTAGCTTCCCCCATTTCCAGTAACTCCCAATTCTACTGCCATATTTTATTCCCTTTAGGTAGTTTTATCACTATCTGAAATCATAAGATTCCTAACAGTAGGTTTTTAAAAAATTTTTTTCCTTTATCATGCATTATTATTTCCACAATAACTAACATTGTGCATCACTTTCACTTATGGGTGGGACTTTCAGCATTCTTGCCTGGAGAATCCCATGAACAGAGGAGCCTGGCGGGCTACAGTCCATGGGGTTGCAAAGTGTCACACATGACTGAGTGACTGGACTTAACAGTTAAACAGGCTTGGATGGCTGAGGAAGACACACAAGAATCAAAATGGCAGTGCTTACATACCTGAAGTTATTTACCTAAAAAGGGAGGAACATAGCAACAATGTCAAGTCAGGATATGCATCACAGCAGTTTGTCTTAGGAGAAGCCTGCAAAGGCCAAGTGAGTGCTACTGCCCTCTCTCTCTGGAAGGCTGATATGCACACACTTCTTTTGCTCGTATCAGGAACCACAGATGTGTGCAGAGAACACCTCAGAACCAGGACACGTGAAAGATAGACTCTGCTGGGATTTCTTGAGGTGTCTCACAGAGACCCTGGGCAAATTATGAATTTCCTGCTACCAAATACAATGCTGATAAGCTGGTACAAACTGCCTCAAAACTCCTAGAATCCATAGTTTTCAAGTCAACACTATTATCAGTACATTTCATGTCATTCCTAGGGATTAGTGTCATACAGGGACATTTCTTATTTCAGTGGAACAGCTCCAGCTAATTCCAGGGCTATTGGAATTAACCCTACAAGCAGAAGCACATAGTAGAAAGTGTGTGTGTGTGTGTGTGTGTGTGTGTGTGTTGAATGAATTAGTAAGCCTTTATTTCCAGCTTTTTCTTAAGATTTGAAATTATCCTAATTGTTTCTACATAGAAAACAAACTTAGCTATATTTTATTCTGGTAACAGAGGTGACAAACTACCCACCAATATTGGCATCTCTGCTTCTGCAGAGTGCTTGCTGGGAAGTGCTGCACAACCTATGGCAACACATCCAAATACTCACCAAAGGAATATGAAAGAGATTTGTGCTGTTTCTTGGCTGTGGCAATTGCGAAGTAGGCATGGCTTCCCCCCTATTTTTTCCCATGTACTTTCTAGGTTCAGATGGCCTGAGAAGCTAGGGATGGTCAAACCATAAGGTGGAAACTGATGCTGATCAGGAGTAGCCTCAATTGTTGTTGCATGTGTGAGAAATGCATCACTATTGTGGTAAGTCGCGGATATGCTGGGATTTATTACTGCAGCTAGTGTTTTCTTTGCCAATACTATTCTTACTAGAGAAGGGTACTCATAAAAAGGAGACTGCCAGTTACTCGCTGGTGATTAGAGATTACTTCATATAGTTCCAGATTTATAACACAGTAATTTCCCATTCAATAGCTGGTATTTAAATTTCAATTCAGCAATCTATTTTTATATGATTTATAGGACACGTGTCAAATATGCTTCTCCTAATATATTTTACTTAGTGGGTAACATAATATTTTATTATTCCTATTTGCTTGTGCATATGTCCTACATTTGATGTGTTCAAGATATTTTACAAAATAAACTGGAAGAACAACCTCATATTTCTAAATTCATGCTTTGTACACTGTCTACCAAGGAAACATTTAAAAAATGGATTTTTCACCTCCTCCAAAGAATGTTTTCACATGTTTCTCCCCTTCCTAAACATAAATACTCACTGTTTGTGATGCACAGTTTAGAAATGTTAGTAATCTGTATTATGCTGCTGCTGCTGCTAAGTCGCTTCAGTCATGTCCAAGTCTGTGTGACCCCATAGACGGCAGCCCACCAGGCTCCCCTGTACCTGGGATTCTCCAAGCAAGAACACTGGAGTAGGTTGCTATTTCCTTCTCCAATTCATGAAAGTGAAAGTGAAGTCACTCAGTTGTTGTCCGACTCCTAGTGACTCCATGGACTGCAGCCTACCAGGCCCCTCTGTCCATGGGATTTTCCAGGCAAGTGTACTGGAGTGGAGTGCCATCGCCTTCTCCAAATCTGTACCATATCTTTGTCTAAATACAACAGCACAGTATTAGGCCTTCAGAAAGTTGAATAAAATTTTCTGTTGATTTGTAGAGATTAGTTTGTTCTATGTTTACTATTATTGCCCTCTTCAGCCATTTTAAAATTGGTCATCTACTCTGCGAAACAAATTTCATTAACAATGTGTAAGCTGGTAACTACAGACAACTTTGTAATTACATAGTATAATATAAATAAACATCACGACTAGGTTCTTAGTAAGGTTAATTTCATATTATTTTATTAATTATTTTATATTGTATAATATAGTACCCACCATATAAATTTAACTTTTAAAGATGCAATGAATTGTTGTGGACTATTCATTAACACAATCCTTTCCTTTTGAGATGACTGACTAAAATTCTTTTTTAAAAAATCAATACTTATAATCTTAGTATTATAAGTTTTTAAAGTCTCTTTCTCTCCTTTATTTCTCCAAAACTAGAATGATGATTTGATGTATGTAATTTAGTCACTTAAATAAAACTGCTTAATCAACGTTTTACCTAAAAGGAATGTATAATGTGCATACTGTAAATGTTTTTGATACCCCAAACAAGCATTTTAATAGAATAATATAAATATAAAATACAAAAATAATATTCTTTTAAGATCCATTCCTTGTATTACTTTAAGAAAATATACCTGTTTTCTTCATTTTATTCATATCTGCTCTACTTCTTCCCTAAAGGCATTCAGTAATGAGATTCGGTTAAAAGTAGTAGCAAAATTATTTCTGCTAAAGACGAATAGCAATCAAACTTTTGTACATGAGTTCTAGTTTCAAAAACTGTCAAAAAAATTGCAGTGCTTATAAATCTAGTCATTACCAAATTTTGAATGACAATGCATCAACTATATGAAACACTAGTGCTTTGTTCTGTTTTGATTGTTTTGTTTTGGATCATTTTGCTTTTGAATCAGTGACTGCTAAATTGACTTCATCTTAAGGATCTTCTTTCTTTCCTAGAGACAATGAATCTAGATACAAACAACCTTGCATTTGCTGTTTAGTGAAATTCTCTTTATGAACAAAAATCCACAAATATGAATACCCTAGGACTATATAATATCTTAAATCAATTACAGAGTTATATTTAAAAGAAAATAAAATTAGGGATGTTTGAAACCAGATTGAAGCCTCAGTGATAATTATAAAGGTTTCCATAAGAATTAATCCTTATAGAAAAGAACTACTGAGAGGAAACTTCTGCAGTGATTGTTCTTATTTCTTCCATTGTGGAAATGGTTTAATTTACCTTCAAAGTTAGTAGGGTGAATTACTGTGATTATTTCTCTCAGGGAAAAAGCAAACAAAACCAGAATTTTTAAATGTATGTTTACTGGCATTACCATTTGTGAACTGCTTCAGAAGTAGATCAAAACAAATCTCCCTTCTCAACTGAGTTATTTTTTAATTAACCATGCAGTTTATATTAATTTATAATTGATGTGCTCATTTTATTTTTATATGTGGTGCAAAGTAAGGCTTGAAAGAAGACCTCTTTAATGAGCACAAACAGAATAGGGAGTGCCAGCAATTAAACACCAAATGCTCACATGATGGGCACCATCCCTGGTTCTAAACGTCAATGACCAAATTTAGATGTTTCCATTTCGGTGTTTGGAGTCAGAAGACACAGTAGTCTGGAAGAATACGGAGTCATTGAAAGAGGGGCAGTTACGATGAGAAGGTTTGAATGCTAAACTAGATGCTCAATAAACTTAACAATAACACTAGAATAGAAGAATATTGTACCTGAAAATTTACTAGTAGTTGGTTACCACTTTTAAGTTTGAAAAATTCAGGTATCTTTTTTTTGCTTTAGTTACAATATCCCTTAATTTCCTAGAAGGCTTCAACAACTCATTTTAGGAAACAAAACTATAATTCTAAAAAGTAAGGAGGAAATGTTGCCTTTTGTGAAAACAATAAAGTAATAAATGTGATGTATTTTTAACAATGCTTGGATCCTAGGTAAAATAATGTATTCAAATAAATAAAATTTGAAGAAAAAATATGCTTAAATATTGAGTGAAATATAAATACATTCATTAAGGACTAAACTACACATATAGAAATATGCTAATACAAAGGCAAATTGACTAATACTATATTATAGGTTGCAGAATTTTTACTAGCAATAGCACCAGGACAACAGTAAGCCTTTTGTGATTTAATATTGCTATTACCACTAAGCGTATGATTTAAAACTTCTATGAGAAAACAAAAATGTTATTTTACTGGTTTCCTACTTAGATATGAAGATGTGTGCCAAAGACTTGAGAAACCAGCAGTGTTAGTTTCTCAGTCATGTCCGACTCTTTGCGACCCCATGGACTGTATAGCCCACCAGGGTCCTCTATCCATGGAATTCTCCAAGCAAGGGTACCGGAGTGGGTTGACATGCCCTCCTCCAGGGGATCTGACTCGAGAACTGAACCTGAGTCTCCTGTGTCCCCTGCATTACAGATGGGTTTTTTACCACTGAACCACTGGGGAAGCCCATAAATATATACATACATATAATATACTTAGCTATATTCACATATATAACATGCATATACTCCTGCTGCTGTTGCTGCTAAGTTGGTTCAGTCGTGTTCGACTCTGTGCGACCCCATAGACAGCAGCCCACCAGGCTCCCCCATCCCTGGGATTTTCTAGGCAAGAACACTGGAGTGGGTTGCCACTTCCTTCTCCAATACATATACTAGTCAACATCAGATTAGGAAATAGTAAGCATTATAATATTAGAGTTTCACATTTAATTTCCCCNTGTGCGACCCCATAGACAGCAGCCCACCAGGCTCCCCCATCCCTGGGATTTTCTAGGCAAGAACACTGGAGTGGGTTGCCACTTCCTTCTCCAATACATATACTAGTCAACATCAGATTAGGAAATAGTAAGCATTATAATATTAGAGTTTCACATTTAATTTCCCCCAACTCTCCAGTTCCCTATTACTACTACTTATAGGAATACCTGAGTCATTCACTATAGCGGTTACTCTATCCACATTCCTAATAAAATTCACTTGCTTATCAAAAGGCCATCTCTGAAACCTTTCTAATTTTATTAATAGGTTGCTACACTATCCCTCGACAATATTTTTTTGCTCTTTATCCAATGTACAAATTGCTTGATATATTCTTATAGTAAGCCAACTGATTAAAATTCATAGAGTATGTCTTATTTTTTTAAAAAAGATAGCAGACAGGAATTTTGTAAAACTTTAATGATGATTATATTTTTCAAATAGAGCAAAGTATGTTCTCAGTCTCAGGATATGGGTAGGAGGTATATGAAGTAATGGCTGTGCAGAGCTCAGAGTGGGCCCAGTTGATCATAGGCTGTTTGGCTTATAGGAACCAATGCAAGAACAATCATATTAAAAGAATGTTAATAAATTAACAAATATGTATTAAGACCTTAAGGGCTAACTGCTTGATACCTTTTAATCTATTATATTCTAGTAACTCTTAAAGAAATTCAGCATAAAAGTGAATTCAACTGCCATTACAATACAAACCATAAATCCACAAATTATGATATTGTTTTTCTTTCACATCACACAAATGAATCAAAGCAAAAACTTAAAATGGTGGGCAGAATGTCAAAAAATGTCATAAATCAAGTCATCCAAGCACTCCTATTGTAGAGATTAATATATTTTCCAAAAGAACTCTCACCCTTCTCTGTTGGGAGTCCATAAAATATTGTATGTCTGTGATGGTTAGAGTCCTAGGATCAGAAGGCAGAAAGATCTTTGAGAAGACATTTACTTTTGAAACAATCAAGCAGGGTAATACTGGAAGTGTCATTTAATGAACTTTTAAAGGAATGGTATTTTATAAAAAATATTTGGATATGCATTACTTAGTATTTTCTCTGGGAAACAAATCAGAATTTTTAACTGAAAACAATAAATTCATTTTTCATTATATTTTTATCAAATTTGTACTCCTTTTCTTCTTCCTTTTAAATTTTAACTTAGATACATTTTTCCATCCATATTCATCTGTACTATGCTCTAGAAAATACTTCTTTGTCTTCCTCATTCAACTACAATATCCCACCCTACATCCTCAATTTTATAATCTTTGAGAAAAAAGAAAGCTATTTTTTCCTCCTTAAATCTCTGTTAACTAGAAACTTTCCAGGTGTGGTAGTGCTTCTTCTTGTCTTAACGGCCTTTTCTCAAAAGAGTGATATTCTGTTTATCTTGATAGTTTTCAAATAGCCTTCCTTAGAATTATATTATGCAGGTTTTTAATTGTTTGTGTACAATTTATTCTTCACATCCTTTCTGCTCTCACACATTTTTTGTATGCATACATCCCTGGTGGCTCAGACTGTAAAGAATCAACCTGCAATGCAGGATACCCAGGTTCGAGCTCTGGGTTAGGAAGATACCTNGTACAATTTATTCTTCACATCCTTTCTGCTCTCACACATTTTTTGTATGCATACATCCCTGGTGGCTCAGACTGTAAAGAATCAACCTGCAATGCAGGATACCCAGGTTCGAGCTCTGGGTTAGGAAGATACCTAAGAATAAAATGGGTATCCACACCAGTTTTCCCACCTGGAGAATTCTACTGACGGAAGACCTTGGCAGGCTACAGTGCATGGGATTCAGGAAGAGTTGGATCAGTTCAGTTCAGTCACTCAGTCGTATCCGACTCTTTGCGACCACATGAATCGCAGCTCGCCAGGCCTCTCTGTCCATCACCAACTCCCGGAGTTCACTAGACATCCGTCGAGTCAGTGATGCCATCCAGCCATCTCATTCTCTGTCGTCCCCTTCTCCTCCTGCCCCCAATCCCTCCCAGCATCAGAGTCTTTTCCAATGAGTCAACTCTTCACATGAAGTGGCCAAAGTACTGGAGTTTCAGCTTAAGCATCATTCCTTCAAAGAAATCCCAGGACCGATCTCCAGAATGGACTGGTTGGATCTCCTTGCAGTCCAAGGGAGTCTCAAGAGTCTTCTCCAACACCACAGTTCAAAAGCATCAATTCTTCGGCGCTCAGGCTTCTTCACAGTCCAACGCTCACACCTATACATGACCACAGGAAAAACCGTAGCCTTGACTAGACGGACTTTAGTTGGCAAAATAATGTCTCTGCTTTTGAATATGCTATCTAGGTTGGTCATAACGTTTCTTCCGAGGAGTGTCTTTTAATTTCATGGCTGCAGTCACCATCTGCAGTGATTTTGGAGCACAAAAAAATAAAGCCTGACACTGTTTCCACTGTTTCTCCATCTATTTCCCATGAAGTGACGGGACCGTATGCCATGATATTCGTTTTCTGAACGTTGAGCTTTAAGCCAACTTTTTCACTCTCCTCTTTCACTTTCATCAAGAGGCTTTTGAGTTCCTTTTCATTTTCTGCCATAAGGGTGGTGTCATCTGCATATCTGTAGTTAATGATATTTCTCCCAGCGATCTTGATTCCAGCTTGCGCTTCATCCAGCCTGGCATTTCTCATGATGTACTCTGAATACAAATTAAAGAAGCAGGGTGACAGTATACAGTCTTGACATATTACTTTCCTGATTTGGAACTAATCTGTTGTTCCATGTCCAATTCTAACAGTTGCTTCTTGACCTGCACACAGATTTCTCAGGAGGCAGATCAGGTGGCCTGGTATTCCCATCTCTTTCAGAATTTTCCACAGTTTGTTGTGATCCACACAATCAAAGACTTTAGCATGTTCAGTAAAGCAAAAATAGATGTTTTTTCTGGAACTCTTTTGCTTTTTTGATTATCCAGTGGAAGTTGCCAAATTGATTACATAAATATTCTCTGACTCATATTTTATTTTTGTCTTCTTAGAGATGTAAAGTTGCTAATTAGTTTCTAAATTAATATATATTTTTGTTCCTTTATCTTCTCTGACTGAAACTGATTCGATTGTTCCTTCCTGTTTATATTTGAAAAATTTAATGTTGGTAAAAATATTTGATAAATATTCAGATTAAAATGGTATTATTTCACTGCTATACATTCATCTAGCTAGAAAATCAAATCTGCAATAATAGGGACATTGGTATGTCTTTGTCACTGAAGACAGTCCATAAAATCCTTGGTATTTTCCAAGTGATAGAAATATTTTTGTTATCAATGGTAGAAATTGATGGCTTGTGCTAAATAAGTTCCTTATTGCCAAATTCAGACTTAAATTGAAAAAAGTAGGGAAAACCACTAGACCACTGAGGTATGACCTAAATCAAATCCCTTATGGTTATACAGTGGAAGTGAGAAATAGATTTAAGGGACTAGATCTGATAGATAGAGTGCCTGATGAACTNCTTATTGCCAAATTCAGACTTAAATTGAAAAAAGTAGGGAAAACCACTAGACCACTGAGGTATGACCTAAATCAAATCCCTTATGGTTATACAGTGGAAGTGAGAAATAGATTTAAGGGACTAGATCTGATAGATAGAGTGCCTGATGAACTATGGACAGAGGTTTGTAACATTGTACAGGAGACAGGGATCATGACCATTCCATGGAAAAGAAATGCAAAAAAGCAAAATGCCTGTCTGAGGTGGAATTACAAATAGCTATGAAAAGAAGAGAATCAAAAAGCAAAGGAGAAAAGGAAAGATAAGAGCATCTGATTGCAGATATCCAAAGAATATCAAGGAGAGATAAGAAAGCCTTCCTCAGTGATCAATGCAAAGAAATAGAGGAAAAGANATTAAGATCATGGCATCTGGTCCCATCACTTCATGGCAAACAGATGGGGAAACAGTGGAAACAGTGTCAGATTTTATTTTTCTGGGCTCCAAAATCATTGCAGATGGTGACTGTAGCCATGAAATTAAAAGACGCTTAGTCCTTGGAAGGAAAATTATGACCAACCTTGATTGTTGGGAGCCGCGTTAGGCATTACGACAAAATGGAGGCACAGCCCCAACTCTCTCTCCTCACCTGACAGACACAGTCCCAGGACGAAGGAGTTAGGTTTTGTGATTCTGACTTGGTCTTTCCTTTCTTTGGATGAGTTGGCTGGAAAGAATGCTAAGGTGCTTATTGTTCTTGAGAGAAGCATGAGAAAGCATAAAGCCTTCTGCAGTTGTGCCCAGAAAATAATCTATAAATTAACCATTGACATTTGTTCAAGGATCTTTACAAAGAATGTTCCAGGATGAGCATGTAGGCCGCAGCTTGAGGCCATGGGAAGGACTGTTATCTGAGACCTGTTTGTGAGGGGAATGTTTATGGCAAAAGAAGTTTCTTGAGCTGCAGTTCAGTTCAGCTCAGTCGCTCAGTCATGTCTGACTCTTTGCAACCCCATGAATCGCAGCACGCCAGGCCTCCCTGTCTATCACCAACTCCCAGAGTTCACTCAGGGTTGCGACCATCGAGTCAGTGATGCCATCCAGCCAGGGTTTAGGAATAATTATTAATAGTTAGAAGTCTTTTTAGGAGATAGTGATCTTAAGAAGCTAGGGGCAAACAGGATTTAGAAAGATAAGAAATAAACTGAGGAATGTAGCATGAGTTACAATGTAATCACAAGTTAAGTATAGGACACAAAAGAAGAAGCAGATAATAGATAGTAAAGCCAATTCTGAGAGAATCGCTGAAGCAGGAACTCTGCTTGTAGGGCAACAATGATTTCTGGAGACAATAAATCTGAGTGGGGGAAACTAAAAAGTTCAAACCTCTGACCTAATGCTTTTGTCAAAGTATAAAAGAAAACTGAAAGCTTGAAATAAACACAAAGTCCTATACTTTGAGTCAAAGGCTACATCACCCCCCACCAACACAGCTCATCCCTTCAGGCTGATTCCCTGGCTGCTGAAGCTGGACTATGGCACTATATAGCATATTCAAAAGCAAAGACATTACTTTGCCAACAAAGGTCCGTCTAGTCAAGGGTATGGTTTTTCCTGTGGTCATGTATGGTTGTGAACATTGGACTGGATATGAAAGAAAGCTGAGCACCGAAGAATTGATGCTTTTGAACTGTGGTGTTGGAGAAGACTCTTGAGAGTCCCTTTGACTGCAAGGAGGTCCAATCAGTCTATTCTACAGGAGATCAGTCCTGGGTGTTCATTAGAAGGACTGATGCTAAAGCTGAAACTCTGTTACTTTGGCCACCTTATGCAAAGAGTTGACTCATTGGAAAAGACCTTGATGCTGGGAAGGATTGGGGGCAGAAGGAGAAAGGGATGACAGAGGATGAGATGGCTGGATGGCATCACCGACTAAATGCACATGAGTTTGGGTGAACTCCGGGAGTGGTGATGGACAGGGAGTCCTGGCGTGCTGCAATTCATGGGGTCTCAAAGAGTTGGATCGGACTGAACGACTGAATGGAACTGAGATTGCTTGTACTAAAGAGATGATTCAGTTTGGGGACTGGCCATTCCAGAAGGACCAAACTGTGTTGGGCCTCAACCCATGTAATATTAACCTGACCTCTAGGAAGTAGAGGAGCTCTAGAGGTGAAAGGTTGTTTCTGAACCACGAAAAGACGCTGGGATTCTTGGCCTCTGGAGGAGAAGAATTCAATCCAGGGCCAGAGATGAGGCTTGATTGCTCAGAGCTTTTGTGTAATAAAGTTTTATTAAAGTATAAAGGAGACAGAGAAAGCTTCTGACATAGGTATCAGAAGGGAACAGAAAGAGTACCCCTTTGCTAGTGTTAGCAGTGGAGTTATATATTCCCCAATGAATCAGAAGAATGTCTGGAAGTTGTAAAGACCTCACCAGACCTACTCCCATAATTTACATTTTAAGATAACAGGATTAGCCAGAAGGTTTAATACAGAGACTATCCTCAGGCAGGATATATTATTGTTATATAATCCTAAGGAATGTAGAGGGGAAAAAGTTTTTCCTTTCTTCCTCCTTGAGAATTTCAGACCCCTCTCTGCTTGGGGACCACCTAGACTTCTTATCAACCTGCCTAGGAAATGACGCTCTCAGAGACAGAAGTCAGCCAATAGCCAGCGATCTGATCAATCATTCCTGTGATAAAACCCCAATAAAACTTCTAGGCTTTGAAGGTCAGGTGAGCTTTCTTATTTGGCAATAATCTGAATATTGTCACAAATTGATGTGCCAAAACAGAAATGTGTCCTGAGTCCACAGGGAGAGGACATAGAAGCTTTATGTCTGGAACCATCTCACCCTATCTGTCTCTTCTTTTGGCTGGTTCTGATTTGCATTTTTTGGCTATAATAAAACTTTAATCTTATGTATAATGTCTTAAAGAGTTCTGAGAGCTGTTCTGATAAATTGTCAGACCCTGAAGGCAATGCCAAAGAATGCTCAAACTACAGCACAATTGCACTCATCTCACGTGCTAGTAAAGTAATGCTCAAAATTCTCCAAGCCATGCTTCAGCAATACATGAACTGTGAACTTCCAGATGTTCAAGCTGGCTTTAAAAAAGGCAGAGGAACCAGAGCTCAAATTGGCAACGTCCGCTGGATCATGGAAAAAAGCAAGAGAGTTCCAAAAAAAACATCTATTTCTGCTTTATTGACTATGCCAAAGCCTTTGACTGTGTGGATCACAATAAACTGTGGAAAATTCTTAAAGAGATGGGAATACCAGACCATTTGACTTGCCTCTTGAGAAATCTGTATGCAGGTCAAGAAGCAACAGTTAGAACTGGACATGGAACCACAGACTGGTTCCAAATAGGAAAAGGAGTATGTCAAGGCTGTATATTGTCACCCTCCTTATTAAACTTCTATGCAGAGTACATCATGAGAAACGCTGGGCTGGAAGAAGCACATGCAGGAATCAAGATTGCCGGGAGAAATATCAATAACCGCAGATATGCAGATGACACCACCCTTATGGCAGAAAGTGAGGAGGAACTCAAATGTCTCTTGATGAAAGTGAAAGAGGAGAGTGAAAAAGTTGGCTTAAAGCTCAACATTCAGAAAATGAAGATCATGGCATCTGATCCCATCACTTCATGGGAAATAGATGGGGAAACAGTGGAAACAATGTCAGACTTTATTTTTGGGGCTCCAAAGTCACTGCAGATGGTGACTGCAGCCATGAAATTAAAAGACGCTTACTCTTTGGAAGAAAAGTTATGACAAACCTAGATACCATATTCAAAAGCAGAGACATTACTTTGCCGACTAAGGTCCGTCTAGTCAAGGCTATGGTTTATCCAGTAGTCATGTATGGATGTGAGAGTTGGACTGTGAAGAAGGCTGAGCACCAAAGAACTGATGCTTTTGAACTGTGGTGTTGGAGAAGACTCTTGAGAGTCCCTTGGACTGCAAGGAGATCCAACCAGTCCATTCTGAAGGAGATGGGCCCTGGGATTTCTTAGCAAGAAATGATACTAAAGCTGAAACTCCAGTACTTTGGCCACCTCATGCGAAGAGTTCACCCATTGGAAAAGACTGATGCTGGGAGGGATCTGGGGCAGGAGGAGAAGGGGACGACAGAGGATGAGATGGCTGGATGGCATCACCGACTCGATGGACGTGAGTCTGAGTGAACTCTGGGAGTTGGTGATGGACAGGGAGGTGTGGCGTGCTGCGATTAATGAGGTCGCAAAGAGTCAGACACGACTGAGCGATTGAACTGAACTGAACTGAACTGAAGGAATAAAGAGGAACCCTGAATTCGTAGCCAAATGATCAGAGATGCAAGTGGCGTGGGATACCCCTGAACTCATAGCTGATGTCTGAAGTAAGTAAGAATTCTATACTTAACCTTGAAAGTTTGGCCTAACTCCACACAGTTGTTTACAGAAATGACTGTACCAATTAAATGGATTTCTGCATATATATACCATTCTTAACAGTATGAAAAAGCATTGTTAATTGCTTAGACTAGAGTTTTTCAACCTCAGCATATTGACATTTTGAACTAGATGATTCTAATTTTCTGGTGGGTTATCGTATGCCTTAGGCTTCCCTAGTTGTGCAGAGGTTAAAGTGTCTGCCTGCAATGTGGGAGACCTGAGTTCGATCCCTGTGTTGGAATGATCCCCTGGAGAAGGAAATGGCAACCCACTCCAGTATTATTGCTTGGAGAATCCCATGGACGGAGGAGCTTGGTAGGCTACAGTCCATGGGTCGCAAAGAGTCGGACATGACTGAGCGACTTCACTTTCACTTATCCTGTGCCTTATAAGCTTACTACTAAATGCTGCACATTTAGAGAATCAGTTGTTTACATATATGTTCCTTAAAGACAGTAGAATGGAAATTCACATGTATGGAAATGATTTTGTATGTAACATTAGTAGGATTTAATAAATGAATAAATATATATAATGATTATACTCTTGTCTCAGATAAGTATATATTTCCAGAGAAATTTTCAATACTCTTACTATTGTCGTAGCTTTTCTTGCAAATGAGACAGCACTTCCACTATGCCTAGAACACAGATTCTATGGGATCTTTCACAAAGATTATTTATGCCATAAATATTGTATTGTATTGCTGCTGTATTCTCTATAGCTATATACTGAAATATTTCGTCAAGTGTTCCAAAAGTCATTGCATGTTCCCCATTTCCATAGGAAATAAAAGACAACATAAATAACATCACATTTCAGAACTTTATATAGTTTCTGACCCAGTAATGGAGGTTATCATTCTTTTCAATGGCAAACATACCACCTAATTTTTTCTATTGGCAAACAGAAGCAGTTTATAATCAAAGTACATATAATCAAAGAAATAAAACAATTTAAGTATATTTCAAAATTCATGTAAATATAATATTGCTTAACATTTATTAAGAGCATATTTATTAACTATTTAAATCTTAAAAGCATATAATGGTTCAAAATTAGTCAGTAATCTGAAATTTTATTTTCTTAATGACTTCTTGACTGATATTAATTTGATAATTTCTTGTAATCTGGACAAATTCAAAAGAAGTTGAAGTACCTTGATACACATCCTCTAAGATTAAAACTTATTGATTGAAGAAATCATATATAAGTGGAGAGAAAAGGTATTTTGAGAATTTTCAAGAGAAAAGAGAAGAGAAGAAACAGCCACCTGGATAAATGTGTAAAGATTAAAAATAACAATAAATCCAAATATTGAAAGGCAGAAAAAAAGTTACAGAAAATGGGTTAACAATTTATATATATATATACACACATGCACACATAAGAATTAAAAAATTAAGTAAATTAATAGTGAATGGTGGAAGCCAGGTTTCTCATTGTTGGCATTGGAGTTTACAGATACAGAAGGGGAGGGGCCTAGAATGATCCATGCGGTAATGGATTAGAATTGAAGACAGCTTGTTTAGTTTAATATATATATATATAATATTATATATAATATATATATATAATTATATAGAGGAATATTATAGTTAGATATACACAGATTGCTGGGGGAAATGGGGACAGTGGCAGATTTTTATTTCTTAGGCTCCAAAACCACTGCAAATGGTAACTGCAGCCATGAAATTAAAATATGCCTGCTCCTTGGAAGAAAAACTATCACAAAACTAGACAGGGTATTAAAAAGCAGAGATATCACTTTGCCAACAAAGGTCCATATAGTCAAAGCTATGGTTTTTCCAGTAGTCATGTATGGATATGAGACTTGGACAATAAAGAAGGTTGTGCAAACTGTGGTACTGGAGAAGACTCTTGGGAGTCCCTTGGACAGCAAGGAGATCAAATCAGTCAATCCTAAAAGAAATCAACTCTGAATATTCATTGGAAGTACTGATTCTGAAGCTCCAATATTTTGGCCACCTGATGCAAAGAGCCTTGTCATTGGCAAAGACCCTGATGCTGGGAAAGACTTAGGGCAGGAGGTAAAGAGGGAAACAGAGGAGAAGATTGTTGGATGGCATCACCAATGCCACGGATGTGAGTTTGAACACACTCTGGGAGATGATTAAGGACAGAGAAACCTGGCATGCTGTAGTCCACAGGTTTGCAGAGCTGGACATAGCAACTGATCAACAACAACAGATAAGTACCAACATATTTTTTTTTCCACTGTCAGTAGAGAAAACCTCAAAGCAACCACATTTCAGTTGCAATAAGGATACCTGCATCTATATCTTGGTTTCTAATTCCATTCTCCAATTTAAAAAACAAGCCTTCTTGGAGACATGGAAGATTCTAGAATGTGTGCAGGAAATAGATGAGTCTGGAGCATGTTGTAGTACCAGAAAGTAGGTAAATGCTAAATAAAGAAATAAACCACAAAACAAAAACACACAGCAATGGGTATATGCCTAACAAAGGGACATGAGAGTAAGCTGAAAAAGCCCTCAGTGGCCAAAAGTGGCCAAAAGTGGCCGAGAACTGGCACAAGAAAAGAAATGTTATATTGGATTCTATCTTGCAATAAAATAAATATCCTTGAGTCCATAGTGATATAGATTAATTACTGAATAAATAAATAAATCAGGAAAAAAAAGTCTCCCATAAAGAAACACTACAAATATTGCATGTAGAGACTCCACTCTCAAGGAGAGAGAGCACATAAATCCTTACTCTGAAACACTATCAATACCTGTTCCCCACCCTTTATTCCAAATATATTAGTTTGCTTTAGATACTGACATGTGTCACACATCATCCGTATTCGCCACTCCTAAAATTTGACACAGAAATAATGATATAAAGATGGTAGCACTATGGCCCTGTTTGGTCTTATAAAGCAGCTTCATTAGTATAATCACATGTAAACTTTTAAACAGTTTTGTATATTAAGCAATCTATTTACCATACTGCAGAAAAGTAATTGACGTTTTTAAAGATCTCAGAGTATTTGACATAGCCATAATGCAGGACTTGTTATTCTGACTCTATATTCAGTACCATTTCTACCATAGATAAAATTTATCTCAGATATGCTTAGGCCAAAACATCTATAAGTACTGACAAATAGTGATAATTTCAGAAAAATACATCCCCAAGAATAAATGAATATATAACTATACACTCCTCTATCTATGTAAGCTTAAACTGAGTTAGAATCACATGCACATATTTAATGCTTTCAGGTTTAGTTGGTCAGTCATGTCTGACTCTTTGCGACCCCATGGACTGTAGCCCACGAGGCTCCTCTGTCCATGGGATTCTCTAGGCAAGAATACTGGAGTAGGTTGCCATTTCCTTCTCCAGATCAACACTTATAATTTTTCTTAAATATACATGGAGATATACAGATAAGCATAAATTACAATTACATGCAAACGTATATCGTTTGCATATACCTGTGTGTATATACATAAATACACAAATATGTAAAATCTTTATATTCAAATAGATGATTTTTGAATCAAATCTATCTATCTATCTATATATTTCTTTAGCCACTTAACTGTCTTAAAATATTTCATTTTAATGTTTTTTGTTAAAAATTTTTCATTTATTATTTTAGTCCTTGAAATGTTATCCTCTCCCATTTTGTAGAAAATAGAACAGCTTCTTTCTTTCAGAAAGCCTAAAAAGCTATTTATATTATGGGTATACAACCATTCAAGTTTTTAGCCCAGTGTTCTCTACATTCATAGGGGAAACAAAGAATAAATAATTTTAAGATGATAAGTACAGAATATGCTATCAGTCAGAAAGGCAAACATAAGAATTAGTAGTTTTTAAAAGTCTAGTAGCCTATAAATATTTAGCTTACTGCAACCAATTTTCCACTAGAGTGAATACAGACCTCAAAAGTGCAATATCACTGGTAAAAAATTTAGCTTGAACTGAGTTTACCAACCTCATCATATCCTAAGTTAGTGAAGCAACCAAAGCTGATTTTTTTTTCCTTGTTTAGTGCTTGAACAAAAAAAGAAAAGGAAAGAAAGGACAACTCAATGTCAGAGATCAATTTATAAATAGATATTCTACAAACTGCTGTAATATAGCTTTGTAAGTAAAACAATTGACAGCAAAAAGTGTGACGTTCCTACTTAAAATAAGCTTTGTATGTGTGACTATCAATGTAAAATGTATTTTGCCAAATATATTCAAAAGATCTTTAAATTGTGTTTTGTGTTTATCGAAGAAGTTCAAATCACAGTGCTTTCATTTTTTTCCTTTTCTCTGAGACACTAAACTCACTCTTCAAGAGCCTTGGTATCAGTGTCTTGATGGCATTATTTGCTGCAATATCCTGACTTGTCTTTGAGAATTTTCTCTTATTTATACTGTAACTTTTGTTCAATTTTTCATAGAGGGAAAAAATCAACAAAGTTAAAAAAAAAATCATGTCTGACAGCCTCTATTCAGAAGAGACTGTTGCAAACATAATAGGGTATCTTTCTCATTGATTGTTTGAACAATAGCTGGACAGATTCTCAGGGTTCAATTTTCTCTTTCCCCCATGTCCTTCAA
Source organism: Neotragus moschatus (assembly GCA_006410615.1). Classification (NCBI taxonomy): domain Eukaryota; kingdom Metazoa; phylum Chordata; class Mammalia; order Artiodactyla; family Bovidae; genus Neotragus; species Neotragus moschatus. The sequence continues at coordinate 751,180 of SJYA01000424.1, read as the reverse complement.
TCTGTGTCAATGCTTTGAAAACTTTAGATTCTGAACCATTGTTCTCTGAGTCACGCTTTCCAAGGTGAGGTGTGGTGGAGTGTGGGAGGTCTTCTTAAAAAAGAGATGTTGACTATAATTTATTCTCCTTTGTCACCATCTTAAAAAATATAAATAGATTATAGGAAACTTACTGATAAGAAACGAAACTTTAAAAGCTGACAAGAAAATAAAATAAAGAAAATTTTTTAAAAAGAGTTCAAAATACACAAAATTCACTTTTTTTCCCTCCATGTCTTTTACATTCTTTCCTACTCCAAATGATTATAATGTTGAATACCACTTTATAGAATGTGTCTTGATAGCTCAAAAGCATTAATGAGACAAAACTAAAAATAGTTTGAAGTAGAACAAAGTCAACTGAAATAACGCAATTCCATTACTTTAGGTTAAAATAAAGAAACTTAAGAAACTAGCTTAAACATGAAACCACCATGAACAAACAGTAAAATGTTAAATTCGAAACTCATGTATTAATAAATATTTTCATATGGAACACATGTTCACCTTTACAATCAGCCTCTGCTTTTACATGGAAACCTAACTACACAAAGTGTAGAAGCCAATTCTTCCCTTTTTCAGTTGTGCATTATTTTGTTGATGAGAAATTAAAAGCTATCTGAATAGCATAATCATTCCTAATTAGCACATTCAGTTCATTTTAAGTGTACATGTTATAGCAGAATAGCAACAAAACAATAATGTAAATGAAATATTTTCTTTACTTTGAAGGTAAAAGATAAATATCCCTCTCAGGGTTAAGAACACTGGCAAAGGAAGAGCCCCAAAGCCTAAGCTTTGATGTAGATTTGAGGACAAGAAAACAATAACCTCCTGGTGTCCTTGAGAGAGCACCCACGCTGGTGTTGACTCTTATCACAGAGGAAAGATGAAAACTCTTGGAAGAAGTTTCCAAAGACACTTTCTACAGTTCTGCATGATCATCTCCACAGAACAACAGTGCTAAGTTTCCGACCTGGTGAGCCAGCATACGGCCAAAGAAAACCTCAAAATTAATTCTTTCCTAAAAAGAAATGCGTGGTCTCACAGGGGAATACTTAGTTGGCAGAATACAATAGACATTCTTCAATACCCCCAACTTCCACCAAAGTGTCTGCTAGAGACTTAGGAACAGTTCTTGAAGGAGTTTCCTGAACCATTTCCTGGGTGCTTATTGCAAGGAAGAGCCAGTTCTGACTCCATGATGGATCTTTCTCTTTCAAACATTTGTTTTTCATTGCTTTTGTTATTCTAATCATACATAATGACTGCCTCAGGTAACACTGAGTAACACATTCCCCTGCCTAATAGCCTGCCTCAGGGAACCCTATCCCTGTGCATGAAGAGACTAACACATCCCCTCCCTGAGAGCAGCCATTCCAGGAGATATATGCAAGATAATGGTCTTTACTGCCTCAACTTCTCCAGTCACTGTCCTTTAAAAGAACCAGGCATCCAGATGTCAATAAGATGGGTATTTTGAGACATTAGTCTACCATCTTATCCGTGAGCCAGTTTTCTGAATGAATCATAGTCCTTGTCTCAACACCTCAGTTCAGTTCAGTTCAGTTCAATCGCTCAGTCATGTCCGAATCTTTGCGACCCCATTAATTGCAAGAACGACAGGCCTCCCTGTCCATCACCAACTTCCGGAGTTCACTCAGACTCACGTCCATCGAGTCCGTGATGCCATCCAGCCATCTCATCCTCTGTCGTCCCCTTCTCCTCCTGCCCCTAATCCCTCCCAGCATCAGAGTCTTTTCCAATGAGTTAACTCTTCGCATGAGGTGGCCAAAGTGCTGGAGCTTCAGCTTCAGCATCATTCCTTCTAAAGAAATCCCAGGGCTGATCTCCTTCAGAATGGGCTGGTTGGATCTCCTTGCAGT
>SJYA01000424.1:638502-747830 GCA_006410615.1 Neotragus moschatus | reverse complement strand
AAGCCCAAAAAAATAAAGTCTGACACTGTTTCCCCATCTAACTCTCATGAAGTGATGGGACCAAATGCCATGATCTTAGTTTTCTGAATGTTGAGCTTTAAGCCAACTTTTTCACTCTCCTCTTTCACTTTCATCAAGAGGCTCTTTAGCTCCTCTTCACTTTCTGCCATGAGGGTGGTGTCATCTGCATATCTGAGGTGATTGATATTTCTCCCGGCAATCTTGATTCCAGCTTGTGTTTCTTCCAGTCCAGTGTTTCTCATGATGTACTCTGCATATAAGTTAAATAAGCAGGGTGACAATATACAGCCTTGACATACTCCTTTTCCTATTTAATTGGTCTGTCAAGCAGTGAGCAGATCGAGTTTGGACTCAGTGACAAACATCAAACCAACTTCTTTATCATCTATCCTATGGGTTTAGCATGTGGCTTGGAAATATCAGGTGAGTAGCCATATGTGGCCTGTGAATAGTATCAAAAATGCCCACAAAGATGAAAAAAGAGCCTGTACAGGAGAGTTAACATCACTCTCTCTCTGTGCTCAAGTTCTCGCTCAAACAATATTTCTGGGCCTTCTGTTTCCTGTGCATGACCTAAGCACAAATTGCAATTTCCTTTTGTTAACTAATTCTCAGGTCTGCTCCTGGTAGGATACATATGTCTGAGAATCCCCAGGTCAATCTCAGGTGATGTCTCAGGGTAGCAGCACTAGCAATATTCTTGGTGAAATGGAAATCTGAGTTCTTGTTCATGTAGCCAAAGAATGGAATCCATGAACACACAAACACTCACAGTAGCAAGAGAATATGATTTATTAAAGAGAAGGAAACTACAAAGCCCTCAGCATAGACACTGAGAGGGTAAAAAGCCCCCAAAGGCAGGGCATAATAGCAGTTTTTATATCCTTAATCTGTACATTTTCGGTTGGCTCTTGTCCTTAAAATAATCATTTTTAACCAATCAGTTTAAAGGTCAAGATGCTTAACATCTTTATGGCTCCTCTTGATCCTTGAATTAACTCAACACCCTTTTTCATAACCCCTGGCCATTTTAAAATGTACCAGTGTATAGGCTTAAGATTAATGAGCTATTAGGGCAACCCACTCCAGTATTCTTGCCGGGAGAATCCCATGGATGGAGGACCCTGGTGGGCTAAAGTCCATGGGATCGCAAAGAGTTGGACATGACTGAGCGACTTCACTTTCACTTAATGAGCTGGCAGGAGAAGCTATCCCTGACTATCTGAGGTCAGGGTGGCAGCTGAGACGAACTACCCCACATCTGAGATCAGGGGCAGCAGCTGAGAGAAGCAACCCCAGTCCAAGGAGTGGCGACTGCACAGGTGCAAGAGGGCCGAAAGAAGCAAATACTCCACGTTCAAGGTCAGGAGGGATGATCTAGTCCAAGGTAAGGAGCAGCAGTGTGCTTTGCTGGAACGGCCATGAAGAGTTACNCTGAGAGAAGCAACCCCAGTCCAAGGAGTGGCGACTGCACAGGTGCAAGAGGGCAGAAAGAAGCAACAACTCCACGTTCAAGGTCAGGAGGGATGATCTAGTCCAAGGTAAGGAGCAGCAGTGTGCTTTGCTGGAACGGCCATGAAGAGTTACCACAGGTCCAAGGTAAGAGAAACCCAAGTAAGAAGGTAGGTGTTGTGAGAAGGCATCAGAGGTCAGACACACTGAAACCATAATCACAAAAAACTAGCCAATCTGATCAAATGGACCATAGCCTTGTTTAACACAATGAAACTCAGTCATGCCATGTGGGGCCACCCAAGATGGATGGGTCATGGTGGACATGTCAGACAGAATGTGGTCCACTGGAGAAAGGAATGGCAAACCACTTCAGTATTCTTGCCTTGAGAACCCCATGAACAGTATGAAAAGGTAAAATGATAGGATACTGAAAGAGGAACTCCCTGGGTTGGCAGGTGCCCAATATGCTACTGGAGATAAGTGGACAAATAGCTCCATAAAGAATGAAGGGATGGAACCAAAGTAAAAACAATACCCAGTTGTGGATGTGACTGGAGATAGAAGCAAGATCCAGTGCTGGAAAGAGCTATGTTGCATAGGAACCTGGAATGTTAGGTCCATGAATCAAGGCAAATTGGAAGTGGTCAAACAGAANACATTGTTTCCACTGTTTCCGCATCTATTTCCCATGAAGTGATGGGAATGGATGCCATGATCTTTGTTTTCTGAATGTTGAGCCTTTAAGCCAGATGAGACATGTAGGTTTGCAACTTGCTTTTACACTTATTTGATAAGTGTTTCTCTAAGGTGGTACACACTGATTATCCTTATTTAAAGAAGACAAACATACCTACTGTTTATAATGGAGATATACTGCAACTGATACAAACATTTTTCCGCAGAGATATATTTTGAGATTTCAAGCAATGCTACAATGAACATATCCATATTATTCACTGTATTTTTCCAGGGATATATTCCTAAGTGCTGGTAAACTCCACAAAAACGTTCCAATAATCCAGATGCTCATCAATGGTACATAAGAGAGCTCATTTTTTCCATGTTCTTGGAAATACTAAAGTTTTTCCTTACTTTTAAATGTAATTTTTAAAAATGTGTCCTTACTTGGTAAATGTCTCTATTTGGACTTAATTTGCATTTCTTTCATTATCAGTAGTGTTGACTATTTTTCAAGTGTCTTAAGCATTTGTAATTCTGTAATTTCCTAAAATCCCTANAGCTCATTTTTTCCATGTTCTTGGAAATACTAAAGTTTTTCCTTACTTTTAAATGTAATTTTTAAAAATGTGTCCTTACTTGGTAAATGTCTCTATTTGGACTTAATTTGCATTTCTTTCATTATCAGTAGTGTTGACTATTTTTCATGTGTCTTAAGCATTTGTAATTCTGTAATTTCCTAAAATCCCTAGAAATATCTGGTACCTACTTTCAGTTGCTTGGCTCACTATGTACCAGTTAATTTTATATTTTATATTTACTGCTGCTAAGTCGCTTCAGTCGTGTCTGACTCTGTGCAACCACATAGACGGTAGCCCATCAGGCTCCGCCGTCCCTGAGATTCTCCAGGCAAGAACACTGGAGTGGGTTTCCATTTCCTTATATTTATTATATATCCCTTATTTTTTATTTACTTGACCTATCCATTACTATATTAAGATTTTTATTATTTTTTTTATCATTTCAAATAAGCATTTATTTCAAATCACCAGTGTCCTCTGGTATGTTATGGAAAAGAAGAAATGACAGTAAAGATTTTTAAAATTCTAGCAACTTCATTACACTGGCTAATGTGGCAGCTGTTTAGAAAAAGAAAAAAGATTAACAACTTATTAACATGGCTGGTTCATCTTTTAAAGCATGCTTAAATAACACAGATGAAGCATGAGGCATTTTTTATTTTTTTAACAGCCAACATAGCTGCTAATTTGCTTTCAAATTGCACTTTCAACTTCTTTTGGATTTATTTTTTTTAAAAAAATGCATGTCAACAGACCAGAATTAAAAAGGTGACAAACTGTGAAGAATTAAAAGTTCTAATTTAACAGACGAGCAATTGCAAATAACAAAATCTCACACAAACACAATTCTAATGAAAGCTGACATGCTGGAGATTCTTTTTTTGTTTTCTTCCTTTTCATCAGGTAGCAGCAAATTAGTTTAAGAAGCCATACTAGAATGCTGTGATTGGGATAACCAGCTCATAGCCCATGCTGTTAGCTTTGGTTCTTGTTTGTTTCCTGAAACTATACATGACACTTATTTTGTACTGAGTACATTTTCTTCACTCAGATGTATCACAAGTTGTTCAAGACCAGACTAGTTCTCATGTGTTATTGCTCTAAGATGCTATTCTTGTGACTCCCACTTGTGGAAATATATTTCTATCCATGTTCAGAGTTATAGAGAACCTCATGGGCACACAATGAGGAAGTATAAAGATTTTTTTATGGGACAAGAATAATATTTTGTGACTTATCAAAAGAACATAGATACTGTCTTGCCTTGCAAACTCAAAGAAAGCATTCATTTAAATTGGGAAGGGGATTAAATGTGATTAAAGAATGGGAAAAAATTGAATGTGATTAAGGAAATTTCTGTCATAACAATGTACAGAAATGTTCTTTTTAAATTTGTTCAGGCTTCTAATATATGTTAGCTGATTAATTAGATAGATATGTATCCTTCTGTTCCTTGTACATTCATAAAGCAATAAAAGCAAAAAGTTCATAATATTAATGAAATTTGTATGCACAGCTCCCACTTACACGTGCATGTAAACATGCATCTGTGAGTCTTCCCCATCCATCCCTGCACACTAATTTTGAACATTCAAGCATGCTTTTCTAGCTTCCCTTATTTACAATTCAAACCATTTTTGTATTATTTTAAAGAGGTAACAGAAATTAATACAATGAGAAAATAAATCTTCAAAGAATATTTTTTCTTTTCCTTTAAATGAAATTACAATTTAAGGTTTTCATTATTTTCCTTTAACATACACTTAATTCCTCTATATTTAAATATTTATTTATAATTGACCTTGCAGAATATTATTACCATTTTGCAAACAGAATGGTATTCTAATTAAGTATTTGNTAATACAATGAGAAAATAAATCTTCAAAGAATATTTTTTCTTTTCCTTTAAATGAAATTACAATTTAAGGTTTTCATTATTTTCCTTTAACATACACTTAATTCCTCTATATTTAAATATTTATTTATAATTGACCTTGCAGAATATTATTACCATTTTGCAAACAGAATGGTATTCTAATTAAGTATTTGTGGTGGGCTGCCATCTATGGGGTCGCACAGAGTCGGACACAACTGAAGCGACTTAGCAGCAGTAGCAGCAGCAGCAAGCATATTTTATTTGATATGGCTCGCTGGATAAAGAATCCACCTGCAGCGCAGCAGAAACAATAGACCAGTTGGATCCCTAGGTTGGAAAGGTCCCCTGAAGAAGGACATGGCAATTTACTCCAGTATTCTTGCCTGGAAAATGCTATGGAGAGGAGCCTCACAGGCTATAGTCCAAAGGCTTGCAAAGAGTTGGACATGACTGAACACAAGCATGGACAGAGGGATTATGCAAATTATATTAATTTTTCATTAAAATAAGTTATATATATATATTAGATTTTTATATATACCACTCATAAAATATTTATCAGCTGATTGTAGATTTTATACACAATAAATGTGAAGTGTGAGCAAGTAAACTGAAGCAAAATTCTCCAGGGCAAATGAAATCTGGAACTCAAGCATGATATCATCTTCATTTCCAAATGTCATGGACAGAGAGCCTGGCAGGCTTCAGTTCATGGGGTTGCAAAAGAGTCAAACATGACTTAGCTTCTTACCAGCAAACAATATACTCCAATAGACTTATAAGTAATGCATTCCTATCTGAATGGGGAAAGTCTAATTTTACTGGAAGTCTCATTTAGTGGAGGACATAGAACTATCTCTCTACACCAAGTAAATGTCCTTAGTCAAGTAAAATTGTCTTGTCTTTAGAGTCAAAATACTATTATGAAATATTGTATTACCTAACTTTGTAAATATTTTTGCTAGCTAAAATTTAGTGTCTTTAAATAATAAAGACTAGAAATATATTGTCAAATGAGATTTGCTTTATCAATCTCATCCTGTTTCCAAAGCCATTCAACTTGCACTTACAGGTCTTTCATTCATATTTAGAAAAGGCATAAAGTCCTACTTGAAGATAATTTTTTAAATTAAAAAGAAAATAGTTCTTGAACAGTTCTAAGTTTAAGAATGACTGATGATCTCTATTTTCTTCAACCACCATTACCCCAAGGAAGGTGAAAGCTTCTATATGAATCCTTCTTCCAGGTTTCTTATCCCCCTGCCTATGAATCAATTCATCAACAACTCTTCTCTGAGCACTTTCTACATGGAAAAATCCTATCACATCCTGGAGTTACAGCCCTCATGGAGCCAATTTTCAATTACGACAGACATTTTTAAGAATCATACTATATATTTATAATTACAAATTAACAGAAATATTCTGAGAAGAAAAAGAATTTGATGAGAAATAAGAGCACAATGATGTAGAACATGCAGCAAAGACTTTTCTGAGAAAATAACGCTTAAAATTTTCACTTAGGCTGGGTGTGGGGGAGAGAATATTCCAAGCAAAGAGAACATCACTAGCAAATGTTCTATTGTTTAATTTCACCAGTATGGAGAGGGAAGCGTACCAATAGAAGAAGTTCCATAATTGGGGGCTGAGTCATATAGGGCTTCAAAGACTGAGGTGAGTATTTTTAGATTTTAAGTCAGAATTTTATGAAAGTTTTACACAGGGGAATGAAATAATCTGATTTATCTTGTAAATCATTGATTACGTTATAATGGGGATGTAAGGCTGGAAGGTAGGCATGAGCAAGGAGGAGTGGCCTAGTCCAAAAAAGATTCAAGCTGATCTCTAAACATTACCCCAGACACTCCCCATTGCAGCCCAGGAGAGCTCACAGATGTGCTACAAAATAGCCACAGAGATTTTCCCAATTCCAGCACATGGTAAGTGCATACAAAGCAACCACAGGGGCTTCTCCAACTCTGGCACATGTGCCCTTGATGCATAGTTGTGTCCTCAAGTAACCTTTGGCAGCCAGGAGCCTATTAAAGATTCATAAATATTTTATACATACATGAAGTAAAGTGAAAGTAAGTTGCTCAGTCCTGTCCGACTCTTTACAACCCCATGGTGTACAGTCCATGGAAGGCTCCAGGGCAGAATACTGCAGTGGGTAGCCTCTCCCTTCTCCAGGGGATCTTCCCAACCCAGGGATCGAACCGAGGTCTCCCACATTGCAGATGGATTCTTTACCAGCTGAGCCACAAGGGAATTTGATTATAACAATTGAATTATGGGAAAGATACGTGCAATAGAGCCTGTTGTTATGTAAGCTGCAACTATCAGTCAAAACTGTCAGTTTGGGCTACAGTCCAAGGGGTTACATGACTGAGCATGCATACGTGAGGGTGGAGGGAGATGGGTTGGTAGCAATAAACTGGTAGAACTAAAAAACAAAATACTGTCAGTCCATGCCAGCCTAGATGAATATGTAAAAGCCCTGTCTTATAAACCCTGGTACCTCATCATTCCGGCATCAATGTCTCTCTTGGCTTGGCCCACCTCTCCCTTGAGGTATTCTTTCTGTTTTTTCTGTTTCTTTCTTAATAAACTTGTTTTTACCATGAGTAAGACCTCAGATTCTTTTCTGTATCCTTACCAGGACCTGAGGCCCATGAAAAAGGATCCTCTTCAACCTTCTCCCTACCCAGTGATAGCAACATGGAATGTGAGGAAGAAGAGGGGTACAAATGGAAATGCTATTTAAGAGGTGCTCAGGATAAATAACTAAGAGAGGAAATAGTGTCAGGAATTAAGATGATAGCAACAGAAGATAGATAAAGACTTAAATGCTCCTTAGTTGGCACAGTTGATATGTCCTGGTACTTCTTAGATGTGAAGAATAACAAAGAAAGAAGCTGTTATTCAGAAAGCTCAGCTAAGGAACCCCGCTAGAAATGTTGAGCTTTACATTTTACTTTTCTTGACAATTGACATTTCCCCATGAATTCTTCCATTACTGCTTCATTGTTTTAGTATGCGTACATTTCTAGAATGTCTGTTTCATCTTCCCAGATGGCATAACAAAAGTTACTAGAGGATTTTGAATTCTGTATTTCTAGGGATGCATCAATATATATGTCTGAATAGCTATTAGTCACATAAATATCTTTACATGTGTGTAGTTACAACTGTTCCCTATTATTTCATATTTTGAAATAATTATTGAACAAAAATTATAAGTGAGTATAAAAATATTTGCTGAAGAACGGGTATACAAGTGTGCTAAGCTTTTGATCATGATGGATCAGTGTATGAGTTTCTGACTCCTGGGACTACCCACAGTGCATCTGAATGGACAGAGAGATCTTATGGAACCATATGAAGGGACAGCTATTGAAGAAAGTTAAAGGCAAAGATGGCTCCCATAGTAGAGACAAATATCAAGTAATCTTAATAGCTTTCTTGGCATTAAAAGTGAGCTTCTGCTAGAACTACGTGGATGTATATTCATACTGAACAGACATATATTATTATTTCCAAGAAAGTTAAGTGTCCATCCCCATAGTTCTGCATCAGTTCTCTCTTCTTGATCAGGAACTGGACTATCTCTGCCATGTTCCCTTTTGGCTGCTCACACTTGCTTTATTATCAGTCTCTCCCCAAGGAGTCATAGTCTTGTTCTCTAAAACCAAGGCCCTTTTTAATTCTGCTTGTTTCTCTCTTCTGTATATTCCTCTGTTAATTAATTGGGGCATAACCTGACCTGGATATCTGTCTTAATATGGTAACGTGCTATGTGTTTTTGATAACTCATGAAGGAAATGTAATTCAGTTTCTTTGCTTTTAGCAGACAAGTCCCTACATGAACTGTGGAATATGCAACTTAATGGTACCATAAAAAGATCTATGAAATGGAATATCTATCTGATTTTCTCTTAGTTATTAATGAGGTAAAGCCAACCATAACACTACTTCCTGTCAGCAAGAAGAAAAAGTTATAATAAGAACATTCATCTCTGTATTTATTATAAAGTAATAATTTAGAGGTAGTTACATTCTCTTATGAGTGCCACTAGAGAGCTATTGAACTTTAAAAATTAGCAGCCTGCTATAATAAATATTCAATTTCAATGTAAATGATCCCTCTATAGCCTGCCATTTTAGAAATTTAGGAAGTCCAAAAGTCATGACACAAGAAGTAGTGTTAACAGTGATTTAAATCAATCAGCAACCATCGATGTGGTAGGACATCCATGGAAACTAAGCTCTGGTATCATTACCAGAACTGACAGGCCAGGTGCAACCTCTTATTGCAAAAATGAATCATGATAAAAGATAGCATTATAAATTTTGTGAAATTTAATTTCTGAATTTAAAACTTAATATGATATTTTATTAAAAACAATATTTTAATGTAACTCATGGACTAATAATTCATATTAGGATTTGCATGAAGAACCTACTGTGTAGGAAGTCATGATCTTAGCTATCTTCAAGTAAGAGCACATGTTTTGTATCTCTGTTTTCAATTACATATCTGTACATTTTAATAATTTAGATCCATCATACAGTATGAGTTGTTATAAAACTAAAGTATATTATAATATATAATATTAAACGAGCTCAACCTTTAGTCACGTTAATTCAGATGAGTAGGATTTCTGTACGAATAGCTGTATCTTTTATAGAAAAGTATATTTATATTCCACAGTATGTTTACACGTTTGAAAAACATCTGATCTTAGGAAAAGCGTTATACACACACACACGCACACACACATACAATGTGTTAAGAAAACTTCTAGGAAACATGGATGACTGAGCTGACATGGGAAAATATCCACACTTAAATACAAATAAAGTTATAAAGCCACATATAATATTGTGTTTATAATGGCTAAGTTTAAAAATAGGAATATAATATCCTTAGTCAATGCAGAGATCATTCAAACTAGAGTGCTGACCAGAAACTCATGGCCTGTGGTTTACGTGCGGTTTAGAGCAAGACACTAAGGGTGAGAGTAAGCACTGGAGAGGTTACCTCCCATGATGAAATGGAAAAAATGACTCGATAAGCTGTGTGGAGAAAGCAAGGAAGGAAAATAGCATTTTTCTGGCCCTGTACTAGAACATTTCTTTACTCATAAATGGGTTATCATTTGTAGTACCCATGCTTTACATATAACACAAGTTAGTAAGTGAGAAATTTCTTTCTCTTTTTTCCTTCTTGTTTTCTCTCTTCTCTCCTATCTCCTTTCTCCTCTCTTTTCTCTTCCTATAAATATATATATATATATACACATATATAGTATACATATATACATTATATCAACAGATATATATCACACATATATACACATGTGTGTAAAATTCATATATATTACAATATATGCAAATATACATAAATATAGACCCCCCACACACATATATAACAACATTTAATGAATTAACAGATAGGCTTTGCCAATCAACAGTTAAGTGTGTGTGTGCTCAGTCACTCAGTCATATCCAACTCTTTGTGACCCCATAGACTATAGCCCTCCAGGCTCCTCTATCCATTTCCCTCCTCTGAAATTTCCTAGGCAAGAATATTGGAGCAGCTTGTCATTTCCTACTCCAGGAAATCTTCCCAGCTCAGAGACTGAACCTATATCTCTTGAGTCTCTTGCATAGACAGATGGATTCTTTACCACTAAGCCACCTGTGAAGCCCACAACAGTTAGTACCATCATGAAAAGAAAGTCATGGAGACTTTCTTTATTGTGCCTCCTAAGGGAAGAACAAACTACTACTCATGAAGTAAACTTGACATACGAAAAAAAATCTTCCTGAATCTTTTCAGTCCAATAGATCTGACTACTAGTACTACAGAGTAAATACAGAGACTAGAAAATGTTAATATCATTTATCAATTAAGAGATATAATCTAGACTATAAAAAATAACAGATCATATGATTTAGTTACTTCAAACAAATAAATTATAAGAGAATGAAGAGATGAAATGAAAACCTATAGACTAGAGGAGATAACTAACATACAAATTAATCACAATATGTGGACTCTATTTTGTTGTGTATTAGTCTCTCAGTCATGTCCTACTCTTTGCAACCCCATATACTCTAGCCCACCAGGTTTCTTTGTCCATAGAATTGTCCAGGCAAGAATACTGGAGTGGGTTGCCATTTTTTTCATCAGGGGATCTTCCTTCCTGGATCAAACCCAGGTCTCTGCATTACAGGCAGATTCTTTACCACTTAAGCCTACATTTCGTTACTTAAATTTATTAATGTCATGGAATTTTCTTTAAAATAATACGAGAAGAAAGCAAATGAGTAGGAATATATATGAGAAAACACCAGCCATGTGATGACTGCTGTAACTGGGTGATAGACATTAGGTTCATTATATTATTTAACTTATATTTGTATGTTTGAACTATAGCTCTTAATAAAAAATTAAGAATAAAATAAAATATATTTGGAGTGGTAAAATTTATTTGAATTAGGATTATGGTATATACTACAATAAAAAATAAATAGTGATTTAAGACATTATAAGGAGAAGGCAATGGCAACCTACTCCAGTACTCTTGCCTGGAATATCCCATGGACGGAGGATCCTGGTAGGCTGCAGTCCATGGGGTCGTAAAGAGTCAGACGACTGAGCGACTTCACTTTCATTTTTCACTTTCATGCATTGGAGAAGGAAATGGCAACCCATTCCAGTGTTCTTGCCTGGAGAATCCCAGGGACGGGGGAGCCTGGTGGGCTGCCGTCTATGGGGTCCCATAGAGTCGGACACGACTGAAGCAACTTACCAGCAGCAGCAATACATTATAATATAGATAATTTTTTAAAATAAAAATAAAATGTGTTAAGGACTGATGCTGAAAGCTGAAGCTCCAATACTTTGGCCACCTGATGCAAAGAGCTGACTCACTGAAAAAAACCCTGATGCTGAAAAAGATAGAAGGCAGACAGACGGGGGGACGACAGAGGATGAGCTGGTTGGATAGCATCACCAATTCAATGGACATGAGTTTGAGAAAGCTCTGGGAGATGGTGAGGGACAGGGAAGCCTGGTATGCTGCAGTCCTTCAGGGTCACAAAGAGTCAGACATGACGGAGACTGAACAACACGCATTTTAGAAGATTAAATTGATCAATTAACCTCTTCAAAGGCAGAAATTAAATCTTACACACTATAGGTCTCACAATTCTTGCTATATAATAGTCACTCAATAATTTGTCTTAGTAATACAATTTTGTTTTTCCATATCAGCATATGAAAGGCACTTAAATGCTAAATGAGTGAGACTTCATGATAAATCTATGATATAGTTTCTACTTACTGATTTAGGTATACAGGTACATTGATAAATATGAGAATTCATTCAGCCAGAAAAAAGTAACATTTATGTAAAAATGAATTTTAAATATTTTTCACTAAAACAGTCTTTAATTAAAATCAGTTAATGTGAATTTCAGAGTTGAAACATGATCCATTATTTTGAGAAAATTTAATAAAACTACCATAGGCTAAAATAAATTCGTTAACCCTATCTAAAAAGTCTTAGGCTGCCTATAAGTCAATTTTCAATCTCTTGTGGAATCATTCATAAACCACCAACCAAAATAACAAGTGAATGAAACATAATGAAAACATAAGCAATGAGCTTGATGCATTTTTAAAAAAGTAAATCATGTCAAGCAAACTTAATTACTTTCTCAATTGAAATACATAATTCATGGATGAAGTGAATGTAGTAGATGCGATGGATTTATATTTCATTGAGTGGATGTAATGACTGAGAATTATGATTTGAAAAATAGATTTTAATTGTCTTACATGAGCTGGCATTTCTTATAGAAAATGGAAGCAACACTTAAATCTGTTGATAGAATGAATAAGGTTTACAAATTAGTAGACTTGCTAGAAAAGACCCTGATACTGGGAAAGACTGAAGGAAGGAGGAGAAGGGGACGACAGAGGATGAGATGGTTGGATAGCATCACCAAGTCAATGGACATGAGTTTGAGCAAACTCCGGGAGTTGGTGATGGACAAGGAAGCCTGACGTGCTACAGTCCATGGGGTCACAAAATATGACACAACTGAGTGACTGAACTGAACTGATAACTCATACATTCCTGTCTTATGAACCTTTGGTAAAACACAACACACTGAGTTCTGCCATACCTTTTGAGCTCTCAGACAGAAACTGAGACCAGGTAATCAAGAAACAGGGTGCATTCCAGATGAAAAAGTGAATTTAAGCTAGGTAGGTCACTTTTACCCTTCTTTCTGCACTGACTCTTTTTAATCATGTAATTTGAAAATACCTTTTTTTCTCACCTTTCCTATAACTTTGAAACAAAGCTCTAATAAAATCAATGTCATTAAATAGTGGTAGCTGAAAGTGCTATGCCTCATAGGTTTGATGATATTTACATTTTAAAAAACATAATAAGTAAAAAGCATCTAAAGTGGGAAAAAAATGGAAAACTATCTCTATATACTATCATATATGAAAAATCCTAAGGAATAAACACACATCAGTTCAGTTCAGTTCAGTTGCTCAGTCATGTCTGACTCTTTGCAACCCCATGAATCACAGCAGCCCAGGTCTCCCTGTCCATCACCAACTCCCAGAGTCCACCCAAACCCATGTTCATTGAGTCAGTAATGCCATCCAACTATCTCGTCCTCTGTCGTCCCCTTCTCCTCCTGCCCTCAATCTTTCCCAGCATCAGGGTCTTTTCAAATGAGTCAGCTCTTCGCATCAGGTAGCCAAAGTATCAGAGTTTCAGCTTCAACCTCAGTCCTTCCAATGAACACCCAGGACTGATCTCCTTTAGGATGGACTGGTTGGATCTCCTTGCAGTCCATGGGACTCTCAAGAGTCTTCTCCAACACCACAGTTGAAAAGCGCTCAGCTTTCTTTATAGTCCAACTCTCACATCCATACATGACCACTGGAAAAACCATAGCCTTGACTAGATGGACCTTTGTTGGCAAAGTAATGTCTCTGCTTTTCAAATATGCTATCTAGGTTGGTCATAACTTTTCTTCCAAAGAGTAAGCGTCTTTTAAATTTGTGTCTGCAATCACGATCTGCAGTGATTTTGGAGCCCCCCAAAATAAAGTCAGCCGCTGTTTCCCCATTTATTTGCCATGAGGTGATGGGACTGGATGCCATGATCTTAGTTTTCTGAATGTTGAACTTTAAGCTAACTTGTTCACTCTCCTGTTTCCCTTTCATCAAGAGGCTCTTTAGTTCTTCACTTTCAGCCATAAGGGTGGTGTCATCTGCATATTGAGATTATTGATATTTCTCCCGGCAATCTTGATTCCAGCTTGTGCTTCCTCCAGCCCAGCGTTTCTCAGGATGTAGTCTGCATAAAAGTTAAATAATCAGGGTGACCATATACAGCCTTGATGTACTCCTTTTCCTATTTGGAATCAGTCTGTTGTTGCATGTCCAGTTCTAAATGTTGCTTCCTGACCTGCATACTGGTTTCTCAAGAGGCAGGTCAGGTGATCTGATATTCCCATCTCTTGAAGAATTTTCCACAGTTTCTTGTGATCCACACAGTCAAAGGCTTTGGCATAGTCAATAAAGCAGAAATAGATGTTTTTCTGGAACTCTCTTGCTTTTTCAATGATCCAGTGGATGTTGGCAATTTGATGTCTGGTTCCTCTGCCTTTTCTAAAACCACTTCTTAATTTCAAAACTTACTACAATACTACAGTATTAAGGCACAAAATAGTAGGATGAAATCGAGAATGTGGAACAAAACCTTTACATTTGTTTTGACAAGAGTGCCAATGCAAGTAAATACAACTAAATGGGGAAAGAATAGTTTTTTTTCAACAAATGATATCTAGACAACTGAGCATCCACATATAAAATTAAGGGATGATTTGCTAATAAATAGTTTTCACATGTTCATAAGGGAAGATTATTTTTGGACCCAAAGTTCAAGAACTATAAGTTCTTGAAATCAAACTCACTAGTAAGCTAAAAGAGAGGATACTCAGGGATTTATGTACCCCTCTATACATGGAAAAGACATTTTGATATCTCACAACCAGCCCTTCTACTTTCTGCTCTTTCTACAACACTTCTGAATAAGTGTAGAGGAGGACGTGGCAATTCATACCAGTATTCTTGCCTGGAGAATCCCATGCACAGAGAAGCCTGGTGGTCTGTGGTCCATAGTGTCACAAAGAGTCAGACATGAGTGAAATGACTTAGCGCTCACACACATACCAGATCAGTATTCATTTCTATGGTTAATACCCTTAATTTCCCTACTGTGAGTTAGTGTTCATTTTATATTTGTTCACTCTGCCTTGTACATAGTAAGAATAAGTAGGTCAGAGATATAGGCATTTGTTTATTTACTCACTCATTCATCCATTCCATCCGTTCATTCACTTAGTCAGTAAACAATTATTGCATAACTTTTCAATATCCTACATTATGATTTAGGAATAATAAATGTTTTAAGACCATAAGAATGTAAATTCCGTGAGATCAGGAATTTTATCTCATCCCATCAATCCCCTATGTCTGGAACAGCACCTAAGTAGGCACTCACTGAATATTTGTTAAATGAATAAAACAGCTGGTGCACTTTGAGCATTAGTATCTATATCTCTGTTCTAAGTACTTTTATCTTTTTAACTTTCACTGCAACCCTTGGATAACGGTATCATTGTAATCCACACTCCACATTTGAAGAAACTACAGTACAGAGAACTTAAACGCCTTGGACAATAACACAGAACTGGCAAATCTATGTTCTAACCAAGACAATCTGACCCACAGGCATTCAGAGATGATGTAGACTACTTAGGTGTTCACAGTGTAATTGGTCACATAAAATATAACCACACCCAATGCAATCACACAAAGTCAGATGGGTATGAAGTCAATTCCTACTTCCCAATTTCAAAACTGCTATAATACAGGCTTCCCAAGTGGTGCTAGTGGTAAAGAATCTGCCTGCCAACGCAGGAGAAATAAGAGATGCAGGTTCAGTCCCTGGGTTGGGAAGATCCCCTGGAGGAGGGCATGGCAACCCAGTCCAGTATTCCTGCCTGGAGAATCCCCATGAACAGAAGAGCCTGGCAGACTACAGTCCATAGGGTCTCAAAGAGTCAGATGCAACTGAAGTGACTTAGCACAGCATAGCATAGACAAATGCAAAATCTGCAGTAGAAGTGAAAGACAAAAAGAGTTATTGCCACAAAAAGTAAGATAAAAATGTAAATTAATCAACCATTGGTTCCTGCGAATTTGGCTCATTTGCTTTATTAAAAACAAGGATATTTAGTTAGATAGATTTTTATTTTTCTCTACTTTAAATAAAAAGCCTCTCTTTTTGTCTAACCTAAAAAATTAAGGCCCATCTTATATTTTTTTTTTAAAGTGTTGTCTTTTTACAATATAACATAGTTTATAAAGGACAGATATACCAAAACAAAAAAAAAGTTTGCTTCAGATTTGTTAATGTTTAGCTAAAGGAATAAAATTTCGAGTCATTACAGTTAAAAATGTGTTAATATTTGGATTAAAATAATTATTATATTTCACTTAAATATCTTGTTTTAAAAATAGAATTGAGGTACCTGCTGAGAAATATTAGGGGTACACCTTGTTTTCAGTTTTGTTTGTATTTATAACCTTGTATGTACATTCTTAAGTACTGACTTCGATGACTTCATTCTGATTACTATAGATTCATAAAATCTTAAGACTGGAAGGGATTTTGAGAGGTCATCTACATAGCCACTCTCAGGCAGCATCCTACTTAACTGTCCCTGACAAATGTGCATCTGTTCTACTTTTAAAGCCATACTGCAAGAAGTTCATATAAATTAATTATACACAAAGTTCTAGAGAATAGAGAGCTCAGAATGGCACTCCTGACTTAACCAATCAAATTATTATTGATTGCATCAGCACTTCCATGGTTCCAACTGCTTTTTGCTTATAAATCAGTAGCAATTTAAGGACTAAAAATTTTCATTTACTTCTGAGGATATAAGAGATCACTCCTCACTAGCATTTTTACTAACCATATTAAGTGAGAAGTCAAAACAACTGCACCATTAGGAAGGCAAACTCGCACTAAGTAAACTAGAATACCTAATTTCAAATAATATCTTAAATTGGAAATCAGTAAAAGTCATGGTAAATATAGAGAGATATATATGATGCATTCTACTAAATGAATGCAAATACTGATAAAGATTTTTCCTACTTTAACTTTATATGATCTTTCCCTGTAGCCTTGCTTCTATTGCACACATCATTCATTAGATTATGAAAACCATTAATGTCAAGAAGCAGAACAAAATGAATTCACTGAGGGGCTGCTATTAGCATATCAAGTAGCTATTTCTCACTAAATATTCCTGACAGCTCTCATTACATATGATGGATGAACTTTATAAGTAGTAGTAGTTTCTGAGGAAAATAAAATCTCTAGGCATACTATCACGTGTTGCTGAATAACTAGCAATCATCTTTCCACAGTTTATATTTTCCCCTTTTTACCGGGAAAGTGTTATAAAATTCACAGGTAGGTTAAATGCCTGAGTCAAAATTCATTTAGAAATAACGAGTCTAATTTATGACCTGAATATTTTAAGTGCCTTTAGTTAAGATACATTGAAGCTAGTCATTGAAATACTCTACAAACACAGTAAATGACAGTAACTGAAAAAAAAAAAAAAAAGCAGTTGGAAATCAGAATTTTGGAAGCCATTGCTATAAAGGGAGTTAAAACAAGCAGAAAAATTCAGAACATAGGCTAAAAGGCAAAAAATATGATATTACTCCTTATGTTTTCACTAGAGCTTTGGGAAAACACTGCAAATATTTATCATGATAATAGTATGAAGGAATAACAATAATTACAATAATATTGTTTGCTGTCCCAACTCAAGTGAGAAGGAAGTATTATAAGTCCAAGGGTATAACTGTGTGACCCCCAGACACTATATTATCTACATCAGATTTCACAAAATACAGCATAGATGGATTCAAGTTTGTAGAAGTATTCTGTTTAGTCTATACAATATATTTTTAAAATTCAAATTTTCAGCATTTAAAATTCAAGGGATTTTTGATAACTGTCAAAATTTGGGGTTATTTTTAAAAATTTGGCAACAGTTGGTGGCAGCATCAGCATTTATTTATCTTTTTGCCAAATATATCACCTCTCTATAGTAGTCCTTGAAGGATGAGAAGAGCATTTGTTGCCTTTTATCATTAAGATAATATTATTGTTTATCTGATGTCAGAGAAATAGTTCTCTATGAAATGTGGAAAAACAAACAATAAACTGAGAGGAGTCTGTATATCACTGACTTAGGTTAGCTAGACTGGAACTATTTAACTTTATGAACTATTTAATATAATAATTTAACATATTAATTTCTTATCAACAATAGGAAACTAATGCTCCAATAACAATATAAAATTGATTTTTACCTTGATATTATCCATATATTTTAGTATATGTTATACATTATATATATTCAGTTCACTTCAGTCACTCAGCCATGTCCAACTCTTTATAACCCCATGAATCACAGCACACCAGGCCTCCCTGTCCATCAGCAACTCCCAGAGTCCACCCAAACCACGTTCATCGAGTTGGTGATGCCATCCATCCATCTCATCCTCTGTCGTCCCCTTCTTCTCCTGCCCTCAATCTTTCCTAGCATCAGAGTCTTTTCAGATGAGTCAGCTATTCGCATGAGGTAGCCAAAGTATTGGAGTTTCAGATTCAACATCAGTCTTTCCAATGAACATTCAGGACTGATCTACGTTAGGATAGATTGGTTGGATCTCCATTCAGTCCAAAGGACTCTGAAGAGTCTTTTCCAACACCACAGTTCAAAAGCATCAACTCTTTGGTGTTCAGCTTTCTTTATAGTCCAACACTCACAACCATACATGATCACTGGTAAAGCCATAGCCTTGACTAGATGGAATTTTGTTGGCAAAATAATGTCTCTGCTTTTCAAAAGCTGTCTAGGTTGGTCATAACTTTTCTTCCAAAGAGTAAGCGTCTTTCAACTTTATGGCTGCAATCACCATTTGTAGTGATTTTGAAGCCCCCCAAAATAAAGTAAGCCACTGTTTCCACTGGTTCCCCATCTATTTGCCATGAGGCGATGGGACCGGATGCCATGATCTTAGTTTTCTGAATGATGAGCTTTAAGCCAACTTTTTCACTCTCCTCTTTCACTTTCATCAAGAAGATCTTTAGTTTGTCCTCACTTTCTGCCATAAGGGTGGTGTCATCTGCATATCTGAGGTTATTGATATTTCTCCCAGCAATCTTGATACCAGCTTGTGCTTCTTCCAGGCCAGTGTTTCTCATGATGTACTGTGCATATAAATTAAATAAGCAGGGTGATACTACACAGCCTTGATGTACTCCTTTTCCTATTTGAAACCAGTCTGTTGTTCCATGTCCAGTTCTAACTGTTGTTCCTGACCTGCATACAGGTTTCTCAAGAGGCAGATCAGGTGGTCTGATATTCCCATCTCTTTGAGAATTTTCCACAGTTTATTGTTATCCACACAGTCAAAGGCTTTGGCATATTCAGTAAAGCAGAAATAGATGTTTTCTAGAACTCTCTTGCTTTCTCAATGATCGAGCAGGTGAGTGTGTATATATGTGTGTGTGTGTATGTGTGTATTACATATGTATTCATTATAGCTGTGTTTTTTTGTTTTTTTTTTCATTATAAATAGTTCTTTATTATGAGTTTATATTGTGTTTGATACATGAAATACATTTCATTTAAAATATTTAAAATAAGTCTTGCTTATAAGCAATTTACTCTGATTATTGTTAAAATAATGTCCACATTCAATATAGCTGTGTTTTGAGACTTGCAAAAAAGTAATTGTATATACATTTGTAAGTTACATAGAAAACAAAATCTTTCAGTTAGTCAAATACATATTTCAAATATTTGTGTTAGTCCTAACCTTATCTGTCCTTGAAAAACCTATGTGCAGGTCAGTAAGCAATATTTAGAACTGGACGTGGAACAACTGGACATGGTTCCAAATAGGAAAAAGAGTATGTCAAAACTGTATATTGTCACCCTGGTTATTTAACTTCTATGCAGAGTACACCATGAGAAACGCAGGGCTGAAGGAAGCACAAGCTGGAATCAAGACTGCTGGGAGAAATATCAATAGCCTCACAATTGGAGAAGGACATGGCAACCCACTCCAGTGCTGTTGCCTGGAGGATCCCAGGGACGGGGGAGCCTGGTGGGCTGCCCTCTATGGGGTCGTACAGAGTCAGACACGACTGAAGCGACTTAGCAGCAGCAGATATGCAGAGGACACCACCCTTATGGCAGAAAGTGAAGAGGAACTAAAGAGCCTCTTGATGAAAGTGAAAGAGGAGAGTGAAAAAGTTGGCTTAAAGCTCAACATTCAGAAAACTAAGATCATGGCATCCGGTCCCATTGCTTCATGGGAAATGGATGGGGAAGCAGTGGAAACAGTGGCAGATTTTATTTTTCTGGGCTCCAAAATCACTGCAGACGGTGATTGCAGCCATGAACTTAAAAGATGCTAACTCTTTGGAAGGAAATTTATGACCAACCTAGACAGCATATTGAAAAGCAGAGACATTATATTGTCAACAAAGGTCCATCTAGTCAAGGCTGTGATTTTTCCAGTGGTCATGTATGGATGTGGGAGTTGGACTGTGGAGAAAGCTGAGTGTCAAAGAATTGATGCTCTTGAACTGCGGTGTTGGAGAAGACTCTTGAGAGTCCCTTGGACTACAAGGAGATTCAACCAGTCCATTCTGAAGGAGATCAGTCTTGGGTGTTCTTTGGAAGGAATGATGCTAAAGCTGATACTCCAGTACTTTGGCCACCTCAGCGAAGAGTTGATTCAATGGAAAAAACTCATGCTGGGAGAGATTGGGGGCAGGAGGAGAAGGGGACAACAGAGGATAAGCTGGCTGGATAGCATCACCAACTCGATGGACGTTAGTTTGGGTGAACTCCAGGAGTTGGTGATGGACAGGGAGGCCTGGCGTGCTGCAATTCATGGAGTTGCAAAGAGTCAGACATGACTGAGCAACTGAACTGAGCTGAACTGAATGTAGACTAAATAAACTAACACATCTATAGTGTTGAAAGCCTTTCTACAACCAAAGCAGTGTCCCTAACTCCTCTAATTGTGTAACTTTTAAAGCACCCACTTATTTATAAAGAGGCTTACTTTTTAAATCAAAGATACTTCAGTTCATTTCAGTTCAGTTGCTCAGTCATTTCCGACTCTTGGCGACCCCATGAATCACAGCACGCCAGGCCTCCCTGTCCATCACCAACTCCCGGATTTCACTCATATTAATGATACTTAAGTACTGGTAAATTATTATCTTTATTATTTTAATAATGTATTTCTTGGAAAGGAATATTTAAACAGGAATTTTTTATTTTTTGTCATTAAAATAGTGTTTAGGAATTACCACCAGAGAAACACTGGACTGGGTGAAGCACAAGCTGGAATCAAGACTGTCGGGAGAAATATCAATAACCTCACATAAGCAGATGATACCACCCTTATGGCAGAAAGTAAATAAGAACTAAAGAGCCTCTTGATGAAAGTGAAACAGGAGAGAGAAAAAGTTGGCTTAAAGCTCAACATTCAGAAAACTAAGATCGTGGCATCCGGTCCCACCACCTCATGGCAAATAGATGGGGAAACAGTGGGTACAGTGGTTGACTTTATTTCTCTGGGCTCCAGACTCACTGCAGATGGTGATAGAAGCCATCAAATTATAAAACACTTATTCCTTGGAAGGAAAGTTATGACCAACCTAGACAGCATATTAAAAAGTAGACATTACTTTGTCAAAAAAGGTCCATCTAGTCAAGGCTATGGTTTTTCTAGTAGTCATGTATGGATGTGAGAGTTGAACTATAAGAAAAGCTGCAGAAGAATTGATGCTTTTGAACTGTGGTGTTGGAGAAGACTCTTGAGAGTCCCTTGGACTGCAAGGAGATTCCACCAGTCCATCCTAAAGGAGATCAGTCCTGGGTATTCATTGGAAGGATTGATGTTGAATCTGAAACTCCAATACTTTGGCCACCTGATGCGAAGAGCTGACTCATTTGAAAAGACCCTGATGCTGGGAGGGATTGGGGGCAGGAGGAGAAGGGGACAACAGAGGATGAGGTAGTTATATGGCATCACCGACTGTATGGACATGTTTTGGGTAAACTCCGGGAGTTGCTGATGGACAGGGAGGCCTGGCATGCTGCAATTCATGGGGTTACAAAGAGTAAGACACAACTGAGTGACTGAACTGACATGAAACTATATTCTAAAAAATTAATAGATTTTAATTTAGCAGCTCATAAAACTATGTTTATACTTTGCTAAAATAAACTTACAAACAAAAGAAAAATAAAACTGGTTAATAATCTTTTTTTTCCATCCTCTTGTCTTGTTTTATTTTTCCCTTTAGAGAAATATATTTTGAATGTCATACAGAAATAGAACTCTATATAAGCATTTTACAGCCAGCCCCCGTGTCATATAATGTAGTAACAACACTGGAACATAAAAATCTCAAATCTTCTTTTGTATTATTGACAGATACAGCTGGATGAGAAAAATTCAGGTTCAAGCTCAGGAGGAAAAGTAAACCTTGATGATATATAATATCAAATTGCACATGAACAGATTTTACTATGAACAAGAGGAGTGCTAAAGCTTTTAGATTTATCAAGAGAAAGTAGAATAATGGGGTTTACAGTGGAGAATGCAAAAACAAAATGGAATTATTTCAAACAACAATGTTTCATATCCCAGCCTAAATATTATTTACCACTGCTATCAGTGCACAACTGGAATACTTCTGGCTATTTAGAGCTTCACTTAAATAGGATATAGATAGCAACTTCATGTTAATAAATGTGCAGTGGATATTAGTCTTCATCTCACCAACTCAGTTATGGAAGAAGCACCCATATAAATCTAAGATCGGATCTAGCTAGACTGGTGAAAAATTTGGAGAGACCTAGATTGGATACAAAAACAGAAGAAATTATCAGATTTGCAATCTTTGTCTTCTATCTCATATCTGAAATTCAGCAACACCTGATTTGGTGACATTTTAGAAGTATGAATTTCTTTCCAGAATCTGGAAAACCAGGGGTTTCCACAGTGTAGCCTCCCCCTGTATAGTGACTGTTAATTCCAAGACACATGAATGTTAGTCAGTATCTCTCTGTGTAGAAAGACATCCTACAAGAAATAGAGTATCAATATCAGAAATCTTAATTATGAATAATGGACATATATGTCCACAAGGAAAGTATTTACTAGGGGATCCCAGGTCCCATTCAGGAATATACTTCCTGAGAATCTCCAGAAAAGAACAGTATTTTTCCAAAAAGATTAGGTTATAGAAAATTAGGTTCATTTACTCCCTGGTTTCTCTCAATTACACTGAAATATTTGGCTACACAAAATAAAGGGAGGGAAGGAGTAATCAGTAACCAAGTAATTTTATGGTCTGGGGATGGAGAGAAGTAAATAAGGCATGAATATGCCATTTAAAAACTCATAATTTATTTCACAGATTCAAGTAGAAACAATTAACTTTGCAATAAAGGCAAAAATATGCTGGAAAAAGTTGCAAAAGTGCTCTTGGAAAATAGAAGGAAAAAATAACACCATTTTGGGGAGTATGAGACAACACAGCATCACATATAACAAATAAAAAAGTTGCATTCTCTTTTCTCTCCCTTGTCATTTCCCCAGGGATGTTTACCATGGAACAGCATACCTTCACATCAGCCCTTTCTGAAGCAGGTGGAAAGTAAATGTAGACTTGCTTCCCTGGTGGCTCAGAGGTTAAAGTGTCTGCCTGTATTGTAGGAGACCTGGGTTCAATCCCTGGGTCAGGAAGATCCCCTGGAGAAGGCATGGCACCCCACTTCAGTATTCTTGCCTAGAGAATCCCATGGACGGAGGAGCCTGGTGGGCTACAGTCCAGGGGGTCGTAGAGTCGGACACAACTGAGCGACTTCACTATCACTTTCACTTAAGAACAAATACTTGATGAAAGTACAATTTATCTTATTTCATAGACAGTCTCACAATCATGTGCAAATAAACTACTTATTATCGAACATTAACTTTCTTTATTGTAGATTATTCCTCATCATAGATCATAACTTTTTTCTACCATAGATGGTAGACAGATATATAAATAAAGATAGATATTTAAAATGAGATTCTGAAACTCCACTAAGACTTGTGTAGTTCTGAGAATCAAGTGCTGGAAATTTTACTTTTAATATTGGAAGGAGATTTAAAATACATTTATAATACATTTAAAATACATTTATAATAGCTATCTCTGGGTAGGGATTTGTACATAGTTTTCTTCAGTTTGTTTTGTTACATTTTGAAATAATATAAGATCACAAGAAATTGCAAAAATGATAGAGTCTATTTACCTCACTTCACTTTCCCCAATGAACATTTTACATAGCCAGGGTACATTTTCAAAATATGAAATTAACACAGACACACAATATTGAACTGTAGAACTTATTCAAATTTCAATAGTTTCCACATACACGGAATTTGTGGGTAACTTTTTCTTCAATTTTTTGGCTTTTAATGTTTGTTTTTTTTGTGTGCACGTATACACTACCATATGTAAAATAGAAAGCACATGGGAACTTGCTATATGACTCAGGAAACCATAACCAGTGCTCTGTAACAACCTAGAGGGGTGGGAAAGGGTGGGAGGTCAGAGGGAGGTTCAAGAAGGAGAGGACATATACATACCTATGGGTAATTCATGTTGAAGGATGACAAAAATCAAACCAATACTGTAAAGCAATTATCCTTCAATTAAAAGTAAAAAAAATTCTTAAAAAAGAAGATAGATATAATGGAAATAATTTTTATTCTCCCATTTTCTTTGTAGAAATGCCTCAACTGAGGTTTCCAAAGTAATGTCATATGTCATATACAGTCAGGTTTTAGGAACAGCCATATCCATCTTGATCACTTTTATATCCTTCCATATCATTAAGATAATTTAACAATAATTTCAGGATTTCCAGAGTGTTAACCATTCCACTGAAACATTGTACTTACACACAAAGTAATTTCCAATTGGTAAATATGTAAGAAATTAGGATTAATGTTATTATTTATGTTTTTGAAACAAACATCCACACTATTTTAAATTTTTGTCATCTTCTTTCAAGGAAAAAAATTTGATCATCTTCTTTCAAGGAAACTATGACTTATATGAAAAATAAACTGAGCCAGGGTTATTTACTATTTGACATTTTGAAGAATTGCTTTTTACTTTGTGGTTTTCTTCTCACATTTTTTTTTTCAGAAATTTTCTCATGAAATGAAATGTTGCATCATTGTTGAATGAATGACATGTGAATGACAGGAGAGGAGTTAAAAACATGATTAAGGTGTTATTCTTGCTGTCAAAGAGAGAAAATGTGCACATAGATTACTGTAATGCAAGATAGAAAATGTTAAGGAGCATAAGAAAAAATGTAAAGAGAGTTTAGAGGAGGGGGAGTTCCTTCCAGTTGGAGAATAAGCCTTGTGGTAGGTTGTAGCACACTCAAAGGTTAGAGCACAAGCTCTTATGCTGGATATAAATGCTGTGTTCCTTATTTGCCTTAGCGTAAACTTAGCTTTCTCTCTGGGTCTCATTTTTCTAATCTGTAAAGTAGAGATAATACTAATATTACCACTTGAGGTTCTGAGTAAGTGAAAGAAAATTCTGTATGGAACGCACTTAAAAATACTTTTACCAAATCTAACAATGTTATGCATTGAGAAATGTTATGGTTGAGAAAAAAGGGGGCATTGAGATTGTCTGTTACCATAGCATTTATGTGAGAGTTTTGAGAAAGCACTATGCTTATATTGTCTTGACCAAATCCTTTGTAAATTTTTTCACTCTCTTTTTCCAAAATGCACATCATATAAAAAAGAAATTAAAGTTTACCTTAGGGCTTCCCGAGTGGTCCAGTGGTTAAGAATCCACTGTGCAATGTAAAGGAGCCCAGTTTAATCCCTGGTCTGGGAAGATCCCACATGCCACAGAGCAACTAAGCCTACGTGTACATATCCTGGGTGGGATGCTAGGCATGTGTTACAGGCATGACCACATCCTCTGCTCCTCTGCCATGTGCGTCTATGGGAGCAGCAGTCACACTAGGGACTGGGCTCTCCTAAGCTGAGTAAAGAAGGACGACCCTGAACAGTACAAATACATTTGCTGCTCTTTCCCTTCCCTTGAAAGTTTAAACAGTGCTTATTGAGTGGAAGGAAAAAAGAACCAGTCATGAGGATATGGTCCAGTGATTAATTCATGCTAGGTATATTCAAACAACCTGAATTCAAGTAAGCATGTTTCAGTTTCATCACAGATCCCTTTAATTTCTGCTCCCAGAGTCTTGTCCCCTAGTGTTGTTTCAAAAAGTTATCTTCAGAAAGTTTTCAAAAAAAAAAAAAAAAAAAAGGTATTATCAAGGGTGTGGGTTTGGCATAAGACAAGGGGAGTCTCTAAATGTTGCATGAAACAAAAGTTTTCAAAAAATGGTCGTTTGCTATAAGATACTGGATTTTCTTTGCCTTAATGGAGTTAAAAGGCAACTTAATGGACTTTTTCCACCTGAGCAATTTCAAATTTTCTCAAAACTCTCTAACAATTTTAGAAGCACATGCTTCAGAATCCATTGCAAGTTTATTGAGCAATTTAATAATAAAAAAGAAACAAGGAAAATAAATCAAGGGGAAGATTTTAGCCTAAAAACATTATCTCAATAGCATTATATCTGCTATATAACCACTCATATGTGGTGGCTTGTTAGCAGCCGTGGTCATAAATCTTAGCGTCCAGGATATTCAAAGAGGATGATATACTGCTGGTAGCTATCTATACACAAATATATGATCTTTTAATCTATGAACTGTAATCACTCCTCAGAACTGATGCCTTGAAAGCATCCTCTGTAGACAATTCAGTTATGCATAACTTTCACTGTGCCTTAGGCAGTCACTTCACACTGTATCTGAAACACTGTTACAGCACTAATGGTTCACACAGCTTTCACAGACCACACTCTAACTAATTTTCTACCTTTTACACAGTCACACATTCACCACTGACACCACTAATGGTCACCTGACATCTAAGCCCTCCTCCCCATTCTCAACACCAAACCTGAGCCCTGATAGGAGAAATAAACCACATTCAGCATTGGATTCCAAGGCCCATTCTCACACTGTGTCCCATACTAGCTTGTCAACTTCATGCAGCTGGTAATTGGGCTCCTTCCTTGCCCTCGGGTGCCAATTTTCTTTCTTATCCTTCTAGACTTTTCCAGTTTCTATCAGTGGGCTTCAGTTTTATTTCTTATACCACTGGAAATTTAGTAATTGGTGTGGCTGTCATCTATAGAAATAGTGGAACTGTAACATTTGGTACCAAGCACACCTCCATCAAAATCCAGCTAGTACTATGTGAATGGCAACCCACTCCAGAATTCTTGCCTAGAGGAACATGGCAGGTTATAGTCCATGCGGTGGCAAAGAGTTGGATGCAACTAAGTGACTAACACTTTTCACTTTCACTTTTCACTGGTCATGTGAATTTAAGCAAATTTCTAAATCTCAGACTATTTCTTCACAGAGAGGCTATTACAATTAAATTCATCTATGTAATCTGCTTTTATGTACCAAACCTGATTCTAAAAAGTATCATATGAAGCCAAAAAAACTATTAGTTCCCTCTCTTTACCTCTTTCTCGTGACAATAACTTGTCCTAGGTGACTGGACCGCTAAGGCATCACTGCTGCTGCTGCTAAGTCACTTCAGTTCAGTTGCTCCGTCATGTCCAACTCTTTGTGACCCCATGAATTGCAGCATGCCAGACCTCCCTGTCCATCACCAACTCCTGGAGTTCACTNGAGTTGGTGCTTTTCTATCCCTGGGACATTCCACCATTGAAATTCTGACCTGTCTTTAAGGGATTTAATAATGTGAAATATTATCTTTAAAGTGTGTGAATAGAAGAACACAGTGTTTGCCTTACTATGCATTGTTCTTTCCTAAGGGTGAGGTCAGCACGTTGACTTTTTGTGCTGGGAATTACTGAGGAGAGAGATTGATACACTATTGATAAATTCATAAATAACTGAAGAGCAACAGCTATAGTTTTTGACGAACGCTTTCAACGCTCCGAGAAATGTTCAAATGTGCACTATTTGAGATTATGCTGAGCTTCAACCTTTTCAGTGTTGGAAGCTGAAATAGCATCGCCTGGATTTCTCTTTAGTTCCAGGAGAGTCCCCCTGGAACGTGGGAGGGCTGCACACGCCACGTCAGTGCTCCCCTCCTGCAGAGAAGCCTCTGCAGCACGTGCCGACGAGGGTACTGATCACCGCCCCCCACCCAGGGTAACCGGGCACCACATTTTTTTCTCATGGAGATATCAGCCAAACTACCCAAAACAAGTATATAAAATGGAAACTTACTTCTGCCAAAAAACAAAACTCTGTCTTCATATATCGCAGTTAAATGAAGCCGATTTTCTAAGTGAAAGTAAAGTCACTCAGTCGTGTCCAACTCTGCAACCCCATGGACTGTAGCCTACCAGGCTTCTCCGTCCATGGGATTTTCGAGGCAAGGGTACTGGAGTGGGTTGCTATTTCCTTCTCGAAATATTTTCTAAGTACTTACAGTTATTCACTTTTGAATCTGTCCTTTGGGAAAGAACAAGGCAAGGGTACAATCGAGTTACTTCCCCGAATTTTATTTACATGCAGCAAGTCACAGTGCTGTCCAATCATATAAGATACAAGAAAGAATCGAAAATATCTTTATAGAGAAAGATCAAATATTCCCTAAGTGGCTTGTATCCTTGTTTCTTTTTTTTAACTGCAAAAAGCCTTGAAAATGTTTTATTCTTGTTTAAATAGTGTTGTTAAAACAGATTTATCAAAGAAGATTTCAAGAAACAGAGTGATGGTTTTTTTATTGAAGTTTAGTTGATTTTTAATATCATATCAGGTGTATATCATAGAGATTCTCTTCCCTTACAGATTGTTACAAAATATTGAGTATAGCCCCTGTTATAAAATAGGCCCTTGCTGGTTACCTATTTCATACATAGCAGTGTGTACAGTATATACAGTATCCATTTAATGCCAACCTCCTAATTTATCCCTCTCCCTAGCTTTNGTTTTTTTATTGAAGTTTAGTTGATTTTTAATATCATATCAGGTGTATATCATAGAGATTCTCTTCCCTTACAGATTGTTACAAAATATTGAGTATAGCCCCTGTTATAAAATAGGCCCTTGCTGGTTACCTATTTCATACATAGCAGTGTGTACAGTATATACAGTATCCATTTAATGCCAACCTCCTAATTTATCCCTCTCCCTAGCTTTTCCCCTTCAGGAACTGTAAGTTTGGCCCATGTATATCAGACTCTTTCTGTTTTAGAAACAATTTCATTTGCACCTTTTTATTTTAGATCCCACACATAAGCGGAATCACATGGTATTTGTCTTGCACTGTGTGACGTATCATCTAGTATGATAATCTCTGGGTCCATCCACGTTGCTGCAAATGCCATTATGAGATGGTGATCTTTGGCAGACAGGGATATGCCTGATAACTGCCCTCCCGAGGCTACACTTCTCCTATTTTTTTCCAGAAAAAAAAAAGTGTCATTTTCTCAGATTGGAATGATTCTGCTTTTAGCTGATTCATTAGGAGAGTGTGTGAATATGGCCCTTAATACTCTGCTTACTCAACCAGACAATATATAAACAAACTGTACATGATGCAGAAGCATCGCCTATATAATTTGGAGACTCAGCACAAAATGAAAACATGGTCCCATGGTTCCAAAGTTAAGATTGTCAAGACTATGAGAAAAGGTTTAAACAAAGCAGAGAGCCCTGTGAGCTGGACAGGTCATGCATGCATGAAACCAGCCTTGGCTGGAAAATAAAGACCACTGCATAGGTGTGAGCTATGACATAGAGAATGCATGAACAAGGTCCTACAGTGTAGCACAGAGAACTACATGCAATATCCTGGGATAAACCGTCATGGAAAGGAATATTTTTTAAAAGGGTGTATATCTCATCCTGTCATTCATGGCAGATAGATAGGGAAACAATGGGAGCAGTGAGAGACTTTACTTTCTTGGGCTCCAAAATCATAGCTGATGATGACTATAACCATGAAATTAAAAGATGCTTGCTCCTTGGAAGAAAAGCTATGACCCACCTAGAGAGCATATTAAAAAGCAGAGACATTACTTTACAAACAAAGGTATGGTTTGTTGTCTAGTCAAAGCTATGTTTTTTCCAGTAGTCATGCATGGATGTGACAGTTGGACTATAAAGAAGGCTGAGCACCAAAGAATTGATGCTTTTGAACAGTAGTGTTGGAGAAGACTCTTGAGAGTCCCTTGGACTGCAAGGAGATCCACCCAGTCCATCCTAAAGGAGATCAGTCCTGGATGTTCATTGGAAGGACTGATGCCAAAGCTGAAACTCCAATACTTTGGCCACCTGATGCGAAGAACTGACTCATTTGAAAAGACCCTGATGCTGGGAAGATTGAAGGCAGGAGAAGAAGGGGATGGCAGAGGATGAGATGGTTGGATGGCATCACCGACTTGATGGACATGAGTTTGCGTAAGCTCTGGGAGCTGGCAGTGGACAGGGAAGCCTGGCGTGCTGCAGTCCATGGGGTTGGAAGCCTGGCCTGCTGCAGTCCACGGGGTCGCAAAGAGTCAGACATGGCTGAGCGACTAAACTGAATTGGTGCAATGCATGTATGACTGAACCACGTTGCCGTCCAGCAGTAACTAACACAACACAGTAGACCAACTATACTTCGAAAAAGTCTAAAATATACAGCAAGAACACTGACCAGCGGAGCATAAGGCAAAATATTCTGACAGTACAGAGTAAGACTGAACCTGTGGATATGTCAATGTTTTTTTAATTAAATCCTTCTTGCCAATAAACCTTTCATTGGTTCAGTTTAGTTCAGTTCAGTTGCTCAGTCATGTCTTTGTGACCCCATGAATCGCAGCACACCAGGTCTCCCTGTCCATCACCAACTCCCAGAGTCCACTCAAACCCATGTCCGTCAAGTCGGTGATACCATCCAACCATCTCACCCTCTGTTGTCCCCTTCTCCTCCTGCCCTCAATCTTTCCCAGCATCAGGGTCTTTTCAAATGANTTTGTGACCCCATGAATCGCAGCACACCAGGTCTCCCTGTCCATCACCAACTCCCAGAGTCCACTCAAACCCATGTCCGTCAAGTCGGTGATACCATCCAACCATCTCACCCTCTGTTGTCCCCTTCTCCTCCTGCCCTCAATCTTTCCCAGCATCAGGGTCTTTTCAAATGAGTCAGCACTTTGCATCAGGTGGCCAAAGTATTGGGGTTTCAGCTTCAACATCAGTCTTTCCAATGAACACCCAGGACTGATCTCCTTCAGAATGGACTGGTTGGATCTGCTTGCAGTCCAAGGGACTCTCAAGAGTCTTCTCCAACACCACAGTTCAAAAGCATCAATTCTTCTGCACTCAGCTTTCT
The DNA here is from genome assembly GCA_006410615.1 of Neotragus moschatus. Classification (NCBI taxonomy): domain Eukaryota; kingdom Metazoa; phylum Chordata; class Mammalia; order Artiodactyla; family Bovidae; genus Neotragus; species Neotragus moschatus. The sequence goes on along the minus strand of SJYA01000424.1, from coordinate 716,517 downwards.
TTATAGTCCAACTCTCACATCCATACATGACTACTGGAAAAACCATAGCCTTGACTAGACAGACTTTTGTTGGCAAAGTAATGTCTCTGCTTTTTAATATGCTGTTTAATAAACTTTCATCAGGGGAATCCAAAACCTCATCAAGAACTTTACTGGAGTTTGAGAATCTACCGAGCATGTCAGCAAAATGGGTTTCCACACTCATCTGCCCATCTGAAGACCCTCGGTGCGCAAATCTTAAGATCAGGGCAAGGCCAAGTAATCACTCTTGTCTCAGCAAACCGCAAACATTCAGCCACAAAATGCATTAGACTAGTGAACTACTTGCAATTTCAATGTTAATTTGAATGAAGAAAAATTCACCAAAGATAAAAGATTTTTGCTGAAATAATTAAGACCATAGCAATGGTAACCCACTCCAGGACTCTTGCCTGAAAAATCCCGTGGATAGAGGAGCCTGGTAGGCTGCAGTCCATGGGGTCGCTAAGAGTTGGACACGACTGAGCGACTTCCCTTTCNGCAGCCCACCAGGCTCCCCTGTCTCTGGGATTCTCCAGGCAAGAACACCGGAGTGGGTTGCCATTTCCTTTTCCAATACATGAAAGTGAAAAGTAAAAGTGAAGTTGCACAGTCATGTCCACTACACATGTATAATAAATATGCCCAGTGCCCAATGCAGGAATTTCTGAACAAAGTGGCTCTCCATCAGCCTACACCTCTTAGCTCAAGCAAGTCAATACTTTCTCCCCTTCTTATTAAGTATCTCTGTCCTAAGAGCTAAATTCCTGATTCCCTATGTCACTACAAACAGTGGGGCAGACTGCCTTCAATCATGAAACAGAAAAAAACGTTCTTTATTTGCTTAAGTCTGCTTGTGACAATTTTGTATACCAGCAACTACCTAGAAAATAGTATGTCTGTAAATTGTGTTTCAATATATATATATATTTTTAATTCTCAATAAATTACATGTTTATATATTAATTGAAAGTCTAAAAGACTGATTTTGTGTGATTTATTTTCAGTCTTTCATAGTCTACTATCCCCAACAGGAAATATATGTGTATATACACACATATACACACACACATATACACACAACTCCTTAAATCAGAATGCTTTAATTGTGGCCTTAATTTTTTAAAAATGTACACAAAAGCACATCATATATTCAATAGTCATTTTCTCACTTAGGAACATCAGCTTATATTGGAGTTTTAGCCAGTATATATGTAACATATGTGTGATTATAAATACACAGTATATTTTTCAATGTTTTTGAGGTCAGAGAATATATTACACAACCAAAGGGCTCAAAAGTTCTCTTCAGTTTTAGGTGAATCTGATCAGATCAGATTTCACCTGTATCTGATTTAAAGACTTTTCTCTCAAGCTCATCCCTGTAGGGCAGACTCATATCCGACTCCTCGGATATCACTGTATAAGCCCCAACCTCCTCTAGGGTGCCATTATAATCCTTTTTAGCTCCATAGCAACTCTCTCCTGTGAGCCTAAGATATCAGATAACTATCATTTCCTAAGCTATTAAAATAAAGGCTTTTCAGCTTCCTCAGGTGCAGAATTGGAAAGAAGCCTAGAAGCCTGGAAGGCTTACCTGTCTAGCTAAGTCCCACGATCTATCAATTAAATGCAGAGTGGTTTATGTCACCAGTGCTCAGTGGAATCTAATTTTTCATTCTGGCTTCTCAATGCTATAGTCCCTATGTTCTGATTTTTTGCTATTAAATCTATTTGTTGCTGCTTCCTGTTTCTTCCCCTTAAGTAATACTATAATTAATGGATGCTATTGTTTCTTGGAATCTCTTGGTTGCCACTTAATCATTTTTACTTTGTATACTAACAATAAAAAAAGTTTTAGAAATGTCATTAAATTGCTGCAACTCTACACTGTTGCAGACAGCTGCAAGCAGGTTATACAGTTTAATAATTACAGGCGGTAAGAATTATTATAGTAACTAAGGATCAAAAGTAAATATCTCGAATTAATTTTATAGGTCTCATATATGGAAAAATATTCAGGAAGTTTAAAGGTTCAAAGACAATGTTCTACAACATTTGTGCAAGTATTATTTAGACAAAGGATTGACAACTGGACCATCTGGAAAAGAAAGACATGTGTAGGTTCCATGTATGATAGCATAGCTCCCCAAGTGAGTCCAATATGGTCTTTCTCTCTCTTTGCCCAAAGCTTCTTTAGAGAACAGATGCATCATGAAAAGATTGGTTTAACTAGGAATGCTTTAAAGCCAATGCTTTTCCATAAAGTCTCATCAACCTTGGAGAAGGCAACGGCACCCCATTCCAGTACTCTTGCCTGGAAAATCCCATGGATGGAGGAGTCTGGTAGGCTGCAGTCCATGGGGTCGCGAAGAGTCGGGCTGAGACTGAGCAACTTCACTTTCACTTTTCACTTTCATGCATTGGAGAAGGAAATGGCAACCCACTCCAGTGTTCTTGCCTGGAGAATCCCAGAGACCGAGGAGCCTGGTGGGCTGCTGCCTATGGGGTCGCGCAGAGTCGGACACGACTGAAGCGACTTAGCAGCAGCAGCAGCAGCTCATCAGCCTAAATAGCTTTCATGAGCTGTGTTAAGTCTGGCTATAAAAATTGCTGTTGTCTGAACAGCAAAGCATACATGGCCAGGCCATCAATGGAATGATCTGTATCTAAGAAAAAAAGATCATCTTAGATGACAAGTGGATATTAAACAAGCTCCCTTTTACCATCGAATTAATAAAACAAATGTTTTCAGGAAGCCTTCAAAAACTACAGGTACCACTTGTTCTAAATAAATAAATATTGAAAAATGGCTAGACCTTTCAAAGTAATGAAAGAAAAAGATATTTTGTCCACAGTCCATCACTGGCATAGTTAAATGATTCATCCAACAAAGAACGGAAGCTAGTGAAATATTTCTTAATCCATTCTATTTTTAAAAATCTTATTACCATTATATTAAGAATATTTAAAGCATATAAAAAATAGCAATCTCTTTGCTAAGGAACAATTTCTTTCTGAATAGAACTTGAGAATAAGTCCTACTAGACTATCTTTGAATTAAGAGAGGATAAGTTTAGTTTGAGATGAACACAGGTCTAAAAGTGCTAACAGGAAAGAGTTTACTTATTCAATTCACTTTGGGTTTCAACTACATACTATATAATTCTGATATATATATATAGTTGTTTAGATAAAATAAGAAATTCTTAGACATCAATTAAAGATCTTCTTTACACTGATAATGTAAAAGCCATTTTTCAGACTAAGCACTAAAGAATAGAATGCTTTTGCAGTACCCCCCTGTGCTTACTTTAAAAGGAAAAGACATCAAAGTATGTACAAACAATATTTCACGATCTAAGGGTAAGAATAATCTTAGGTAATATGGTTCTATAGTAAGAATCCTAGGTTTGGAATCCATTTTCACATCTGTCTTATCCTGAAATTCACTGTCATCATACATCTATCACTTCTTTCAATTACAAAACACAAAAAGTAAAAACATCTTCCCTCATAGAGATAGGTTCTGTAATCCATTTATTCATTGTTTTACCTTCAACTACTATTCAAATTTATTGTTTAGATTTAACTAAAACTTTTCCCCCTCCACAGGTGAGAGAAGACAGGGCAAAGAATTAAGACACAGCTTTTGTTTTGCTAGGAGGAAGAGCGACTTAAGGAGAGAGATTATAGCAAGGAAAGTATAGAAATTAAAAAGTAATATGCAAAAGTCTTTACTTCTTACTTCCTACTACCTACCAACCACCAGAATAGATATCTGGGATGGGGTGCACGATTTGGTAGAAGATTTGGGAAATCTGGGAACAGGGCTACAAGTAACATGCCGGAAAGACAACAGCCTCCTCAGAATAGACCAAGACCACTCCCAAGATGATGTGCATGGGAAGGAAGCAGGATCACAACTGAATAAGTGCCAAAGGGCAGCCTCACAGCGGCCCCCGAAGATCTGTGAGGTACAAAACGGCTTCCAATATTATTCTGATTATTTCCCATTACTAATGAAGATGTTTATTGGGTGATTGGTTACTCCCTGCTATGAATTTCATATTTATAACCTTTTTTTCCATTTCTAGACTCTTCATTTTGTTGATTTGAAATCACTGTTAAAAAGTTGGCTTAAAGCTCAACATTCAGAAAACAAAGATCATGGCATCTGGTCCCATCACTTCATGGGAAATAGATGGGGAAACAGTGGAAACAGTGTCAAACTTCATTTTTTGGGTTCCAAAATCACTACAGATGGTGACTGCAGCCATGAAATCAAAAGACGCTTGCTCCTTGGAAGAAAAGTTATGACCAACCTAGATAGCATATTGAAAAGCAGAGACATTACTTTGCCAAAAATGGTCCATCTAGTCAAGGCTATGGTTTCTCCTGTGGTCATGTATGGATGTGAGAGTTGGACTGTGAAGAAAGTTAAGCACCGAAGAACTGATGCTTTTGAACTGTGGTGTTGGAGAAGACTCTTGAGAGTCCCTTGGACTGCAAGGAGATCCAACCAGTCCATTCTGAAGGAGATCAGCCCTGGGATTTCTTTGGAAGGAATGATGCTGAAGCTGAAACTCCAGTACTTTGGCCATCTCATATGAAGAGTTGACTCATTGGAAAAGACTCTGATGCTGGGAGGGATTGGGGGCAGGAGGAGAAGGGGACGACAGAGGATGAGATGGCTGGCTGGCATCACTGACTTGATGGACATGAGTCTGAGTGAACTCCAGGAGTTAGTGATGGACAGGGAGGTCTGGCGTGCTGTGGTTCATGGGGTCGCAAAGAGTCAGACATGACTGACTGAACTGAATCATTGTTGTGTGTTCTGTATGTCAATTTTTATATAATACACCATTTCTTCAGTTTGTTTTATAGAGTGAGTATACTTATGGCATATCTTGTTACAAAAGTTTTTATTTTAATGTGATGAATTTTATTATGTCTTTTCCATATGATTTCTTCTCTGTGTGTCTTGCATCAGAAACCCATCTCTACCTAGAATGTATTAAAAATATTTGTTCATGTTTTCTAAAATTCTTAAAGTTATTTTTCACATTAAGATCCTAAAACCATCTGGAGTTTACTTTTCTGGTAAGGTGTGAGAGTAGGATCTAATTTTACTTTAACCATATGGAAAGCTAATTGTTCTAATATCATTCATTGAATAAATCATCCTGTATTCACTTATTTTTATTTCTACCCACTTTATGCCTCATCCATCATATGAATGCTTTCTTTTTTGCTATTAAAATCATCATTTGATTCATCTTGTTTTTACTAGTTATCATGCAACCTTTGCTTTTCTGATATAAACATTAATTAAGTATGATCTACAAATAAGTGTTTTTCATATAACTGCTGCATTCAATTGGATACTATTTAGTCAGAATATTTTATCTATAGTCATTGTGAGAATGATCCCTAAGTTCTTTTTTTGTTTACTATTACTATTCTTATGCTTATTTTCATACAGAAAAATTACTCTGGCATCCTAAAAGTTTATTCAAAAGGTTTTTTTAAAAATTTTAATGTATTCCAGAATTAAAAGCTTCAAAAAACAATCCCTCTTTATTCTGTATCTATTTCTTTAAATATATTTCCAACCCTCTTCGAAAGATCTAAGCCATGATTAATGACAAAACATGTAGAAGTTAATAGTGTCAGTAATGTGATAAAATATAAGATGCTATATTAACTTTGCATTATTTAGTATAATGAAATGACATCATTTTCTAAAATGTAAAATGTACATTTTGCAATCATACAAAACAATTTATAATATCATCTTTCCTCTATTAATATATAAACATAAATGTTTTGAACAAATATATGTTTAACAGTAATAATGTATCCAAAAGATTTGTCTACAAAATTTTATATTTTGAAAAAAATCTGGTATGCTTATTTCCCATATAAAAAAACTAATTTACAAAAGTCAGAAAAGTGTTAGCTATTCAGTCATGTGTGACTCTTTGCAACCCCATGTAGTGTAGCCTGCCAGGCTCCTCTGTCCATGGAATTCTCTAGGCAAGAATACTGGAGGTGGTAGCCATTCCCTTCTCTGGGGGATCTTCCCAACCTATGGATTAAACCTGGGTTTGCCTGCATTGCAGGCATTCTTTATGGTCTGAGCCACCAGGGAAGTCCCAGAGACTTGACCTAATTATTTATATAAAGATTATAAAATATTCTAAACCAGTATATGCATTTTTCTCATCTATAGATACATAAAGAGAAGCATTCCTTTTAATGCTAGAGAAAATTCTTGACACATAAGTCTTATAAAAATGTCAATACTAGAAATGTTTTAAGAGAAAAAAATCATTTGCACCTGATCACTAAATTTCTCATTTCTGTTCAGTCTTCATTCCAATCCCAAGAAAGGCAATGCCAAAGAATGCTCAAACTACTGCACAATTGCACTCATCTCACATGCTAGCTCAAAATTCTCCAACCCAGGCTTCCACAGTACTTGAACTGTGAACTTCCAGATGTTCAAGCTGGATATAGAAAAGGCAGAAGAAACAGAGATCAAATTGCCAATAACTGTTGGATCATTGAAAAAGAAACAGAATACCAGAAAAAATCTACTTCTTCTTTACTGATACACCAGAGCCTTTGACTGTGTTCAGTTCAGTTCAGTTCAGTCACTCCTTCGTGTCTGAATCTTTGTGATCCCATAGAGTCCCCTGTCCATCACCAACTCCTGGAGTTTACTCAAACTCATGTCCATCACATCGGTGATGCCATCCAACCATCTCATCCTCTGTCGTCACCTTCTCCTCCTGCCCTCAATCTTTCCCAGCNTGAGGCCGGGCTACAGTTTTGATCTATCAGTCTCTTTGTTGTAGACCCAGGATTGTATCTCTTGGTAGGTTTTAACTAAAGAGGATGGGGGACCAGGTGTCCGCAGGGCCTCCCCACTGAATGCTAGTCACCACCATGGGACTGTAAAATCTCTGCTCTGCTTTTTATTCTCTCAGAAGAATGCTGAGCTAAGCCTTTAATTCTCTCTTATTATGAGGAATTCTGGCCCCTTAAATCTCAAATTTTTGTTTCTTGAGCCCTATAAGACTATCAGAATTTCCACAAGCTTTTCTGTCTCAGGGTAATATCAATTCTATTCCCATTCTGAGAAGCAAAAATGCCGCAAGGGAGATAAATAATGGTTGCGCAATATCTTCTCACCTCTGAGCTCAGAATCTGCTTTATCGGGATTTTGCCTGCTCAAGACCAAGTACCTGCACAGATTATCTGTTGCCTTCAGACATTTATTTTTCATCTGATTTTCCAAATTTTCCTCAGCGAAAGCAGTGGTCCNTTCCCATTCTGAGAAGCAAAAATGCCGCAAGGGAGATAAATAATGGTTGCGCAATATCTTCTCACCTCTGAGCTCAGAATCTGCTTTATCGGGATTTTGCCTGCTCAAGACCAAGTACCTGCACAGATTATCTGTTGCCTTCAGACATTTATTTTTCATCTGATTTTCCAAATTTTCCTCAGCGAAAGCAGTGGTCCACCACAAACTGGTGCATCAGAGCAGGAAACTGAAATCCCTCCCTTAGGAATTTCTACTTTAAAAAAAAAAAAAAGAAAAAGCAAACCAAAAGTGAACAACTAAAGAGTTAAGTCACTTAGCAGTGAGTATTAACACTGTAGGGACATGTAGGAAGGAGAAATTTGAGACAAAATTAAAATTAATATGCTAGGCCAAAGTTATAAGAAAAATAAATGATATATAGCAGCATCCCCTAATTCGGTTCTCCTTAGAAAATTAACAGATATTTAACAATAAATAGTTCTGTAATACAAAACCATTGTGAGAAACTAAGTTAAAGCCAAACAGGTTTTTAAAGACAGAAATCATCAAAGGCTTCAACATATTCATGTGCTGTATGAATCTTCTAGATCTTATACAGCATTACTTCAAATGTATTAACTAGGGAATCCTTTCACTACAGAACTGTGAAAGCTTAGACACAAACACTTGAATTTTGTGCCAGACAAAATTCAATAACATTAAGAAAACTAAAAGTCTTAATTTATAACATAAACTACAACAATATAGAGTAAACAGAAAAAATGAGTGACTGTTATCAGGAAGCAGGCAGGAACTTATGCTATTGAGGTCTTACAAACACCTTATATCTGGGTATGAAGACCTGTACTACTTTTTTTATTCTTCCATCCCCCAAACATTCATACCCTATCTATTGGCCCATAAAAATACCTGTAGTAACTACCTCCACCAGAAACAAAAAAAAAGAGGTTATGTAATATATAAAATGTAAGTATTTCAGCCAGTATCTTTTATGTGATAAAAATTTCTTTTCATTAAAAATTACCCACTACATTTATGTGTTGAATGTATTCTGAGAAATGCTGTATTTCATTGGAGAAGTCTATGGACATTCTCCTGCACTGAAAAAATTAACTCTGCCCCCAAGTGTGCGTGTGCTTAGTCACTCAGTCATGTCTGACTCTTTTTGGACCCCATGGACTGCAGCCTGCCAAGCTCCTTTATTCATGGAATTTTCTAGGCAAGAATACTGGAGCAGCTTGCCATTTCCTGCTTCAGTGGATCTCCTCAACCCAGGGATTGAACACATGTCTCATGCATGTCCTCCATTGGGAGGTGGATTCTTTACCACTGCACCACCTGGAAAGCCCTCTGCCCCCAAGTGGTGATGTTAATAATCATAGATTCCACTGATGCAATTCATGTAACTATAGTTACTGGGCCAGTAACTATCACCTCCTATGAAAGAAAAAATAATGTATCTCTATAAAGACACACTTTGGTCCCAGAATACTTTCATTGCTTTGCATTCATTTAATATATTAGTATTATTGTGAGGCTTTTATGTTAGGTGTGTGTTAGCTACTCTATAAAAATGAAACTTAGAATACCTTTTGTGAACAACTAACAATACATAATTCAAGAATGAACTATCTCATAAAGGAAAGAAAGATGAGGAAATGAAAATCTATATTATTCATTTTCATTTGTGTTGCACTGAAGAAAACCACACTAAAGGTAATTAATTGAATTCTCTTCAGAGCAACTTTCAAGATGGCATATTGACCCATGTTCATTTTCCTGTTGCAGGCCAATGAAGTGTTATTATCAGGGTTTCTGCAAATGCATAAACTATTTTTATCCTTCATATTAAATAGAACTGGAAGAGAAGTAGTGAGTTCTACAAATGAGAACAAAAGAGCAAAGGGAAGCACCATTGACAAAGTATTTTAAAACAAACAGTTTAGGAATCAAGAAGATGGCCTAAGTTTTTCCACTGTGCCAGGTATAAGACAAAAGCCAGTGTGGGACTGTGACAAGTGAGGACGCACAGGCTCCATCCATAGGCATCCAAATTCAGTCCTGATGTCATGTGTGGACAAAACAAAACACAGCAAGGTGATCCAGCATGTGGGTGGTCATTTTTCAGCCCCTACTTTAAACACTGCCAGCCCCAGATAGTAGTAAGAAGCAAGTTAATGAAGATAAATTATATAAGAAGAAATAGCATCCATTGACTGCTATGCACCAGGACTGTTGAAATGCTTAACAGATATCATGTTAACAAAACATCTTGACAACATAAAATGTATACTATTAATATTCCACTTTATAGATAAGAGCTCTAGTAAAATTTGTGATTGTTCATTTTCTTTTACTGAGCCTGGTCTTTTAAAAATAATCAATTTATTGAAACTTTATTCTGTATTCCACATATACCCCTAAGCCCTGTTCCCACTTACTCCTTGTAACAACCTTTGGTGTGGACTGTTATTTGAGGAAACTGAAGCCCCAACAGCTTAAGCAGTCCGAGCAGCAAAGTGAGTAAGCGATGGCAGTGATTACCATATTAAGGTGAGAAATCTAGTTTTATTGACCCCATTGGTTTTTTGATAAGTACTGGTGAACAACAGTCCTGGCTTGTGTCAGAGTGGACACAAGCCATTCATTCATTCACGCCCCTTGAGCCTCCCTGGGTTTTATCAGTAGCCGTGGAGCACAACTAGAAAGCATTCCCATCTCATGCACATTTGTGCTAAACGACAAGGATATTCCAATGTCTCCGTTGCCATTCTTAACCTAGTTTTTCTTAAAGAATGCATTAGCTGATGCNCCCCTTGAGCCTCCCTGGGTTTTACCAGTAGCCATGCAGCACAACTAGAAAGCATTCCCATCTCATGCTCATTTGCGCTAAATGACAAGGATATTCCAATGTCTCCGTTGCCATTCTTAACCTAGTTTTTTTTAAAGAATGCATTAGCTGATGCTTCTTAATTTGCTCTTTCTAGAATTAGTCATTTTGTTTGAAATACACACTAGTTTATTACAATACTCTTCATGATGAAGAAAATTTACTTTGAAACATGCTCCTTTCAAAAGAAATTTGCAGACACCCACATAAATGATTAAGTGTAAGGAACACATTTTTTGTGCATTTATGGAATGACACATTTATAGTCTACTGCAACCTCTATAAATAAATCTCTATTGTCACGACAATGTGAAAATAACTGTTTTATTACACATTTCAAAACTAAGCCTGTTTATTTAATTTAAACTTAAACTTGTTTCTTTCCCAAAATAGTTCACTACCCTTCTGTTTAAAAATCCTAGAATGGGATTTTTAGGGATGCATGTCCCTCTGTAGTTATCCTTAACTCTTATATCTGACTCCGTCCTCACTGTTTTCGCTCTCTTTATGTCTCACCTGTGCTGTTCTCTGGCTGCTTTCCATCCCTATTTACACCTCTCCCAGGCACATCTCAGCACTGAAACTGACAATGCCTTATTTAATNAAATAAATCTCTATTGTCACGACAATGTGAAAATAACTGTTTTATTACACATTTCAAAACTAAGCCTGTTTCTTTAATTTAAACTTAAACTTGTTTCTTTTCCAAAATAGTTCACTACCCTTCTGTTTAAAAATCCTCGAATGGGATTTTTAGGGATGCATGTCCCTCTGTAGTTATCCTTAACTCTTGTATCTGACTCCGTCCTCACTGTTTTCGCTCTCTTTATGTCTCACCCGTGCTGTTCTCTGGCTGCTTTCCATCCCTATTCTTACATCTCTCCCATGCACATCTCAGCACTGAAACTGACAATGCCTAATTTAACACCCAGGCCCTGGGGTGTTCACCAGTATCACTGTGTACCCCTCAAAGCTGGTTGCAGCAGAAGGGTTTATCTATGAATGGAAATTTGTGATCATTATCCCTAGCAGAGCTATGGGATTTCTCACTGCCTTAAACTGTTAAATTGACATGTGAAAAAAAATTTAACCTAGACCTCCAAACACAATAAAGGAAAAATTTTTTCTCTCTAAAGAAAACTATGATCAAGTGTGATATCTTTAAATTCACTTTAGGTACCTCTGAGTCTCTCTTTCTCCCCAAAGAAAGGCAAAGTCAAAGAATGCTCAAACTACCACACAATTGCACTCCTCTCACACACTAGTAAAGTAATGCTCAAAATTCTCCAAGCCAGGCTTCAGTAGTACATGAACCATGAACTTCCAGATGTTCAAGCTGGTTTTAGAAAAGGCAGAGGAACCAGAGATCAAATTGCCAACATCCAATGGATCATCAAATAAAGCAAGAAAGTTCCAGAAAAACATCTATTTCTGCTTTATTGACTATGCCAAAGCCTTTGACTCTGTGGATCACCACAAATTTTGGAAAGTTCTGAAAGAGATGGGAAGACCTGACCACTTGACCTGCCTCCTGAGAAATCTGTAAGCAGGTCAGGAAGCAACAAATAGAACTGGACATGGAACAACAGACCGGTTCCAAATTGGGAAAGGAGTATGTCAAGGCTGTGTAGTATCACCCTGCTTATTTAATTTATATGCACAGTACATCATGAGAAACACTGGCCNGACCACTTGACCTGCCTCCTGAGAAATCTGTAAGCAGGTCAGGAAGCAACAAATAGAACTGGACATGGAACAACAGACCGGTTCCAAATTGGGAAAGGAGTATGTCAAGGCTGTGTAGTATCACCCTGCTTATTTAATTTATATGCACAGTACATCATGAGAAACACTGGCCTGGAAGAAGCACAAGCTGGAATCAAGATTGCTGGGAGAAATATCAATAACCTCAGATATGCAGATGACACCACCCTTATGGCAGAAAGTGAAGAAGAACTAAAGAGGCCCTTGATAAAAGTGAATGAGGAGAGTGAAAAAACTGGCTTAAAACTCAATATTCAGAAAACTAAGATCATGGCATCTGGTCCCATCACTTCATGGGAAATAGATGGGGAAACAGTGGAAACAGTGACAGACTTTATTTTGGGGGGCTCCAAAATCACTGTAGATGGTGGCTGCAGCCATGAAATTAAAAGACACTCCTTGGAAGGAAAGTTATGACAAACCTAGACAGCATATTAAAAAGCAGAGACATTACTTTGTCAACAAAAGTCTGTTTAGTTAAAGCTATGGTTTTTCCAGTAGCCATATATGGATGTGAGAGTTGGACTCTAAAGAAAGCTGAGCGTCGAAGAATTGATGTTTTTGAACTGTGGTGTTGGAGAAGATTATTGAAAGTCCCTTGGACTGCAAGGAGATCCAACCAGTCCATCCTAAAGGAAATCAGTCCTGAATATTCATTGGAAGAACTGATGCTAAAGCTGAAACTCCAATACTTTGAAGCCACCTGATGTGAAGAACTGACTCACTGGAAAAGGCTCTGATACTGGGAAAGATGAATGCAGGAGGAAAAGGGGACGATAGAGGGTGAGATGGAATCATTGACTCAATAGACGTGAGTTTGAGTAAACTCTGGGAGTTGGGGATGGACAGGGAGGCCTGGCATGCTGCAATCCATGGTGTCACAAAGAGTCAGACACAACTGACCAACTGAACTGAACTAAGTCTGTCTATATCACAGGCCTCTGAGAATCTTGATCAAATGTTAAGATCAAGTTGTCAAGTGTTATGATCAAGAAAGACTTCTTGCAGAAATTCCTGAAATCCAGTACATTCAGCTCTACATGCCTCTAACATCATCTTGCTCAGTGTGGTCAAACGACTTACTAGACCCTGTAGTCTTCTCAAGATCTAGCATCTTTTTATGAGGCTTTCTTCCTCATTGCTTAACTGTTAACATACAACCCAGGACAAAAACCAACATCCTGGCTACACTGACATTCCCCAAACAAACTGGGAGATGGTGAAGGACTGGGAGCTGGGAAGCCTGTCATGCTGCAGTCCATGATGTTGCAAGGAGTTGGACATGAAACTGAAAAACAACAGTACTGTATATGTATTTCTACCAAAATTCTTACAATAACTTATTGGCCTTTTTGGCATAGCTACTGCTCTCTAAGAGACCATAAGCTCTTTCACAGCAGAGATCAAGGTTTATTCATCAATCTCAGTTTTTGGCACAAAGAAGAGAGTCAAGTACGCACTTTATAAATATTTCATAGAGTAATCAGTACATTATTCTTCTGAAAAACTGCACTGATTTCACTTCTGCCAGAAATGCTCAGTTGATCTTATTCACTATTTTTTTTATTAATAGACTTGATTTTTTGAACAATTAAGTTTACCCAAAAAATTGAGAAGAAAATACAAATAGTTCTCAAATACCCCCTCACTCCCCTTCCCAGTTTCCCTTATTATTAACTCTTGATCAGCATACTACATCTGTTATATCTGATAAGCCAATATTGGTAGAGAATTATTAACTGAAGTCCACAGTTTACTTTGGAAGCTACTCTTGGTATTGTAGAGTTCTATGAGTTTTGACAAATGTATACTGACATGTATCCACTACTACAGTATTATCTAGAATTGTTTCACAGTTCTAAAATGGTCTTAGTCGTGCTTAGTCGTTCAGCTGTGTCTGACTCTTTGTGACCTCACGGACTGTAGCCTACCAGGCTTCTCTGTCCATGGAATTCTCCAGGCAAGAATACTGAAGTGTATAGCCATTCCGTTCTCCAGGAGATCTTCCTGACACATGGATCAAACCCATGTTTCCTGCATTGCAGATGGATTCTTTACCATCTGAGCCACCCTGGAAGCCCCCAAACAGTCTTATGTTCCACCTATTCTACGCTTCCTCCATCCCCTCCTAAACCACTGGCAACCACTGGTCTTTTCACTGTCTCCTTAGTTTTACTTTTCCAGAATGTCATAGAGTTGAAATCATATAATATATACACTTTTATGACTGGTTTCTTTCACTTAGCAACTTTGCATTTAAGTTTCCTCCACGTCTTCTCATGGCCTGATAGCTCTTTTCTACTTTTTGCAGAAGTATACTCTTTTGTATAGGTATACCACAATTTGTGTATTCATTCACCTATTGAAAAACATTCTGGTGGCTTTCAAGTTTTGACAATTATAAATAAAACTCCTATAATCATATATATGCAGGCTTGTGTGTGTGTAAACACAAGTTTTTAATTCACATGGGTAAATACCAAGAAGCATGACTGCTGAATCATATGGTAAGAGTTGGTTTAGCTGTGTAAAAAATTGCCAAACTATTTCCCTAAGTGGCCATTTTGCTTTCCCACTAACAATGAAGACAGTCCCTGTCCCATTCACTCTTCAGGATATAATGACCTACTATTTAAAAAATGCTCATATTGTACTGTTTGGGGTTTGTTTTTTTTTTTCTTTTTTGAAGACTTATCTTTTCCAGTCAGCATTCATTGCTACTTTCTTTCTGATCTCATATCATTTGATCAGAAGCCTATATACCACTTGGCACATAGCACTTCCAATAAGTCAGTGTAGAGGTGCCCCTGCTACCTAAGTGAAACAGATCTCAGTTTTCTCTTTATATCCTAAAACAAAGTTTTCTCTTTGATTCTATTCTTCTACGTAGAAACAAAGTAGAATTATGGGACGAACAGGATACTAATNATATACCACTTGGCACATAGCACTTCCAATAAGTCAGTGTAGAGGTGCCCCTGCTACCTAAGTGAAACAGATCTCAGTTTTCTCTTTATATCCTAAAACAAAGTTTTCTCTTTGATTCTATTCTTCTACGTAGAAACAAAGTAGAATTATGGGACGAACAGGATACTAATAGAATCTGAATTAACAGCTAGATCAGATTACAATGAGTAATGCTACTGCTCTGGAGAAAAATATTCCTGCATAAAGTGCACTACCCAGAAGAGAATGGAAAAAGTTTACAACTAGACTTTATGTTCTGTGCCCCTTTGTATAAGGACAAGCACATCTAACTCTCAGCAGAGCTACAGGGGTGCAATAAACAAAACATTAAGTTGTGTGTCAGGAGAACGGGCTCTGTCCCCAGCTCTGCTGGTGACCATCTGTGTGACCCTGGGCAAAGTCCTTAGTTTACCCTGTGTCCTCATATGTAAATAAGGGGTTTATTCATCCAACTTTAAAACACGGTATTGATTTCCTAGTATGTGTGAATGCCCAGATGCTTAGGCCACAGCAGGACCCAAGCAGTCAAAGTCAATGTGCTTCCATTCCAAGGATAAGAGAAGCGATGAGAGCAAGGGCAAACAAGCAAAAAGAGCACATATCAAACAGCAATAAGTGACATGAAGCAATGAAATGGAGAGAGCCTCTCCCATGGGATGATATGAAATCGAGTGGTCTGTGAACCTCTCTGAGGATATGATATCTAAGCTGAGTCCTGAGTGGCC
This sequence comes from Neotragus moschatus, assembly GCA_006410615.1. Lineage (NCBI taxonomy): Eukaryota > Metazoa > Chordata > Mammalia > Artiodactyla > Bovidae > Neotragus > Neotragus moschatus. The sequence continues at coordinate 700,820 of SJYA01000424.1, read as the reverse complement.
AGAAAAAGCCAGTCAGCCTTATTATGAACATCTGTGGGGAAAAAAAATTCTATGAGAAACAAGAGATACAAAATACCTAAGCCAACTGATGTTTCTAAATTTGCTCCCACCTCTTAGATTCTGATTTTACTGTTGTGTGATCATGGCCATTGAAGGTGTGACATTTCACTAGTGAAGTTATACAAAAGAAATTAGTATTCTCCTTCAGAGGTCTGTGAATGGGAAACATGACTTTGCAAGGTAGTCTATCAGCCCACACTTAATAATTTATAAATGTTATTTATCCTGTCATCCAGCCTTCCCCCTTCCTCATACAACAGCACATTTTAAAAGTCCATCACTACACAGTTTAGCACTTTGAACTGCTTTATGTCCCAAGGATCATTTAACACTTGTTTTTGAACTCGCTTAAGGATGATTTAAGCACAACAACAAGCAAAGAATTCCTTTGAAGTCAGTGGTATTAAGCAAATCAAAATATGACTCAAATACCAGGAAAATAAATTCTTATCTAATTTGCCTAAAGAGCCTTAATGAACATTAATCAGTTATGATGTTAAATTATTAGAGCTCACATTCTTGGTGAGTTTTATATATTCATTAATTTTCTGTATTTATTACATCCAACTTGATTCTTAGGTGATTATTATAGTCATTATTAGATGCAAACTACCCTCTTGAATTTATGTAGCCCACTGCATTCTTCACATAACTCACAACAATAGAATACATATTATCTTCATTTCAGACAGGAGGAAAGTGATGTTGAGGGAGATTAAAGAATTAATGGAAGTTCCACAGTCAATTGCTAGAAGAGCAAAGCTTGATGGCTAGATCTTCCTTCCTTTGCTCCTTCCTAACTTCCTACTACCCACGTGTCAGAGACTATGTAAGCCACTGGCAATTTGGTCATGAATAAATCTAATCTCTGCTTTCAAAAAGCTCACAAGGAGCTAGAAAAAGACAAACTTGTTCTTACCACCAGCAAGGATGCAGGAGAGACATATACTCTAGTGTAGTCTACCCATGGGAGCCATCTCTCACAAGACTCCACTGCTTTCTTTTCCATAATGCAAGGACAACAGGGCTGTATTTGCTCATTTAAACATATCATTCACAGTGAATCTGACTTATTGTGTTGGACTCTCCACGTCTGCTTCATTGAATAGAAATAGCCATGATCTGTGTTAAAAAAAAAAAAAAAAGGCTATAACAATTCAAATAAGTTGAGTTAATGTTTTTCCAGTATTGCCCTTAATTTGCATAGAAGTTATACTGACTCAAATCTGGTAGGTCCGTTTTCCCATGCTAAATGTGTAAACTTAGCTAACTGGCTAATTGTGTGGATGAAAAATTCCACTAAAACAGTAGAGCTGTTTTCAAGTGTTGATTTAGAGAATATGAGTTTAGCTAACTTGTTCCCACCTCCTTCACATTTACATGCATAGAAATAATACTTACTTGGAAAGGAATAAAACAAAAGTTGTGTGCAAAAAATCAGAATTCTCATTTTATTAACAAGGTCTGGGCTATGTTACTTCAGTCATGTCTGACTCTGTGCAACCCTCTCCTCTGTCCATAGGATTTTTCCAGGCAAGAATACTAGAGTGGGTGGCTTTCCCTCCTCCAGGGGATCTTCCAGTCTCAGGGATCGAACCTAGGTCTCCTGCATTGGCAGGTAGGTTCTTCACCACTAGCACCACCTGGGAAATCCATTAACAAGGCAGCACAGTCAATAGCGTGAAGTTGGGTTCAGATAGCTCTTGGGTCTCATCCTTGCTCTTTCACTTAATAACTGCATGGTAATTTGCACTGGTAAAGTTGATTAAGCTTCATAAGCTTAAAATGGGGATAGCAAAGATTGAAGTAAGGAGGAGAAGGGGACAACAGAGGCTGAGATGGTTGGATGGCATCACCAACTCAATGTACGAGTTTGAGTAAACTCCGGGGGTTGGTGATGGACAGGAAGGCCTGACGTGCTGCAGTCCATGGGGTCGCAGAGTCAGACATGACTGAGCAACTGAGCTGAACTGAGGACTTTATTAATATTTGTATAATTCCCAGTATAGTTCCTGATGCTGCTGCTAAGTCGCTTCAGTCATGTCCGATTCTGTGCGACGGCAGCCCACCAGGCTCCCTTGTGCCTGGGATTCTCCAGACAAGAGCACTGGAGTGGGTTGCCATTTCCTTCTCCAAAGCATGAAAGTGAAAAGTGAAAGTGAAGACGCTCAGTTGTGTCTGACTCTTACTGACCCATGGACTACAGCCTACCAGGCTCCTCCGTCCATGGCATTTTCCAGGCAAGAGTACTGGAGTGGGGTGCCATTACCTAGTGCCTCCTAAATGAACAAGTAGATAATAAGAAGAATATCATTCCTGTCCAGCAGAATTGCCCCTTATATCCAATTCCCTTGGGTATTATAAATATTGTGGTGTGTGTGTGTGTGTGTGTGTGNCTAAAGAAAGCTGAGCGTCGAAGAATTGATGTTTTTGAACTGTGGTGTTGGAGAAGATTATTGAAAGTCCCTTGGACTGCAAGGAGATCCAACCAGTCCATCCTAAAGGAAATCAGTCCTGAATATTCATTGGAAGAACTGATGCTAAAGCTGAAACTCCAATACTTTGAAGCCACCTGATGTGAAGAACTGACTCACTGGAAAAGGCTCTGATACTGGGAAAGATGAATGCAGGAGGAAAAGGGGACGATAGAGGGTGAGATGGAATCATTGACTCAATAGACGTGAGTTTGAGTAAACTCTGGGAGTTGGGGATGGACAGGGAGGCCTGGCATGCTGCAATCCATGGTGTCACAAAGAGTCAGACACAACTGACCAACTGAACTGAACTAAGTCTGTCTATATCACAGGCCTCTGAGAATCTTGATCAAATGTTAAGATCAAGTTGTCAAGTGTTATGATCAAGAAAGACTTCTTGCAGAAATTCCTGAAATCCAGTACATTCAGCTCTACATGCCTCTAACATCATCTTGCTCAGTGTGGTCAAACGACTTACTAGACCCTGTAGTCTTCTCAAGATCTAGCATCTTTTTATGAGGCTTTCTTCCTCATTGCTTAACTGTTAACATACAACCCAGGACAAAAACCAACATCCTGGCTACACTGACATTCCCCAAACAAACTGGGAGATGGTGAAGGACTGGGAGCTGGGAAGCCTGTCATGCTGCAGTCCATGATGTTGCAAGGAGTTGGACATGAAACTGAAAAACAACAGTACTGTATATGTATTTCTACCAAAATTCTTACAATAACTTATTGGCCTTTTTGGCATAGCTACTGCTCTCTAAGAGACCATAAGCTCTTTCACAGCAGAGATCAAGGTTTATTCATCAATCTCAGTTTTTGGCACAAAGAAGAGAGTCAAGTACGCACTTTGTAAATATTTCATAGAGTAATCAGTACATTATTCTTCTGAAAAATTGCACTGATTTCACTTCTGCCAGAAATGCTCAGTTGATCTTATTCACTATTTTTTTTATTAATAGACTTGATTTTTTGAACAATTAAGTTTACCCAAAAAATTGAGAAGAAAATACAAATAGTTCTCAAATACCCCCTCACTCCCCTTCCCAGTTTCCCTTATTATTAACTCTTGATCAGCATACTACATCTGTTATATCTGATAAGCCAATATTGGTAGAGAATTATTAACTGAAGTCCACAGTTTACTTTGGAAGCTACTCTTGGTATTGTAGAGTTCTATGAGTTTTGACAAATGTATACTGACATGTATCCACTACTACAGTATTATCTAGAATTGTTTCACAGTTCTAAAATGGTCTTAGTCGTGCTTAGTCGTTCAGCTGTGTCTGACTCTTTGTGACCTCACGGACTGTAGCCTACCAGGCTTCTCTGTCCATGGAATTCTCCAGGCAAGAATACTGAAGTGTATAGCCATTCCGTTCTCCAGGAGATCTTCCTGACACATGGATCAAACCCATGTTTCCTGCATTGCAGATGGATTCTTTACCATCTGAGCCACCCTGGAAGCCCCCAAACAGTCTTATGTTCCACCTATTCTACGCTTCCTCCATCCCCTCCTAAACCACTGGCAACCACTGGTCTTTTCACTGTCTCCTTAGTTTTACTTTTCCAGAATGTCATAGAGTTGAAATCATATAATATATACACTTTTATGACTGGTTTCTTTCACTTAGCAACTTTGCATTTAAGTTTCCTCCACGTCTTCTCATGGCCTGATAGCTCTTTTCTACTTTTTGCAGAAGTATACTCTTTTGTATAGGTATACCACAATTTGTGTATTCATTCACCTATTGAAAAACATTCTGGTGGCTTTCAAGTTTTGACAATTATAAATAAAACTCCTATAATCATATATATGCAGGCTTGTGTGTGTGTAAACACAAGTTTTTAATTCACATGGGTAAATACCAAGAAGCATGACTGCTGAATCATATGGTAAGAGTTGGTTTAGCTGTGTAAAAAATTGCCAAACTATTTCCCTAAGTGGCCATTTTGCTTTCCCACTAACAATGAAGACAGTCCCTGTCCCATTCACTCTTCAGGATATAATGACCTACTATTTAAAAAATGCTCATATTGTACTGTTTGGGGTTTGTTTTTTTTTTTCTTTTTTGAAGACTTATCTTTTCCAGTCAGCATTCATTGCTACTTTCTTTCTGATCTCATATCATTTGATCAGAAGCCTATATACCACTTGGCACATAGCACTTCCAATAAGTCAGTGTAGAGGTGCCCCTGCTACCTAAGTGAAACAGATCTCAGTTTTCTCTTTATATCCTAAAACAAAGTTTTCTCTTTGATTCTATTCTTCTACGTAGAAACAAAGTAGAATTATGGGACGAACAGGATACTAATAGAATCTGAATTAACAGCTAGATCAGATTACAATGAGTAATGCTACTGCTCTGGAGAAAAATATTCCTGCATAAAGTGCACTACCCAGAAGAGAATGGAAAAAGTTTACAACTAGACTTTATGTTCTGTGCCCCTTTGTATAAGGACAAGCACATCTAACTCTCAGCAGAGCTACAGGGGTGCAATAAACAAAACATTAAGTTGTGTGTCAGGAGAACGGGCTCTGTCCCCAGCTCTGCTGGTGACCATCTGTGTGACCCTGGGCAAAGTCCTTAGTTTACCCTGTGTCCTCATATGTAAATAAGGGGTTTATTCATCCAACTTTAAAACACGGTATTGATTTCCTAGTATGTGTGAATGCCCAGATGCTTAGGCCACAGCAGGACCCAAGCAGTCAAAGTCAATGTGCTTCCATTCCAAGGATAAGAGAAGCGATGAGAGCAAGGGCAAACAAGCAAAAAGAGCACATATCAAACAGCAATAAGTGACATGAAGCAATGAAATGGAGAGAGCCTCTCCCATGGGATGATATGAAATCGAGTGGTCTGTGAACCTCTCTGAGGATATGATATCTAAGCTGAGTCCTGAGTGGCCAGAAAAAGCCAGTCAGCCTTATTATGAACATCTGTGGGGAAAAAAAATTCTATGAGAAACAAGAGATACAAAATACCTAAGCCAACTGATGTTTCTAAATTTGCTCCCACCTCTTAGATTCTGATTTTACTGTTGTGTGATCATGGCCATTGAAGGTGTGACATTTCACTAGTGAAGTTATACAAAAGAAATTAGTATTCTCCTTCAGAGGTCTGTGAATGGGAAACATGACTTTGCAAGGTAGTCTATCAGCCCACACTTAATAATTTATAAATGTTATTTATCCTGTCATCCAGCCTTCCCCCTTCCTCATACAACAGCACATTTTAAAAGTCCATCACTACACAGTTTAGCACTTTGAACTGCTTTATGTCCCAAGGATCATTTAACACTTGTTTTTGAACTCGCTTAAGGATGATTTAAGCACAACAACAAGCAAAGAATTCCTTTGAAGTCAGTGGTATTAAGCAAATCAAAATATGACTCAAATACCAGGAAAATAAATTCTTATCTAATTTGCCTAAAGAGCCTTAATGAACATTAATCAGTTATGATGTTAAATTATCAGAGCTCACATTCTTGGTGAGTTTTATATATTCATTAATTTTCTGTATTTATTACATCCAACTTGATTCTTAGGTGATTATTATAGTCATTATTAGATGCAAACTACCCTCTTGAATTTATGTAGCCCACTGCATTCTTCACATAACTCACAACAATAGAATACATATTATCTTCATTTCAGACAGGAGGAAAGTGATGTTGAGGGAGATTAAAGAATTAATGGAAGTTCCACAGTCAATTGCTAGAAGAGCAAAGCTTGATGGCTAGATCTTCCTTCCTTTGCTCCTTCCTAACTTCCTACTACCCACGTGTCAGAGACTATGTAAGCCACTGGCAATTTGGTCATGAATAAATCTAATCTCTGCTTTCAAAAAGCTCACAAGGAGCTAGAAAAAGACAAACTTGTTCTTACCACCAGCAAGGATGCAGGAGAGACATATACTCTAGTGTAGTCTACCCATGGGAGCCATCTCTCACAAGACTCCACTGCTTTCTTTTCCATAATGCAAGGACAACAGGGCTGTATTTGCTCATTTAAACATATCATTCACAGTGAATCTGACTTATTGTGTTGGACTCTCCACGTCTGCTTCATTGAATAGAAATAGCCATGATCTGTGTTAAAAAAAAAAAAAAAAGGCTATAACAATTCAAATAAGTTGAGTTAATGTTTTTCCAGTATTGCCCTTAATTTGCATAGAAGTTATACTGACTCAAATCTGGTAGGTCCGTTTTCCCATGCTAAATGTGTAAACTTAGCTAACTGGCTAATTGTGTGGATGAAAAATTCCACTAAAACAGTAGAGCTGTTTTCAAGTGTTGATTTAGAGAATATGAGTTTAGCTAACTTGTTCCCACCTCCTTCACATTTACATGCATAGAAATAATACTTACTTGGAAAGGAATAAAACAAAAGTTGTGTGCAAAAAATCAGAATTCTCATTTTATTAACAAGGTCTGGGCTATGTTACTTCAGTCATGTCTGACTCTGTGCAACCCTCNAAAAAAAAAAAAAAAAGGCTATAACAATTCAAATAAGTTGAGTTAATGTTTTTCCAGTATTGCCCTTAATTTGCATAGAAGTTATACTGACTCAAATCTGGTAAGTCCGTTTTCCCATGCTAAATGTGTAAACTTAGCTAACTGGCTAATTGTGTGGATGAAAAATTCCACTAAAACAGTAGAGCTGTTTTCAAGTGTTGATTTAGAGAATATGAGTTTAGCTAACTTGTTCCCACCTCCTTCACATTTACATGCATAGAAATAATACTTACTTGGAAAGGAATAAAACAAAAGTTGTGTGCAAAAAATCAGAATTCTCATTTTATTAACAAGGTCTGGGCTATGTTACTTCAGTCATGTCTGACTCTGTGCAACCCTATGAACTATATATATCCTGCCAGGCTCCTCTGTCGATAGGATTTTTCCAGGCAAGAATACTAGAGTGGGTGGCTTTCCCTCCTCCAGGGGATCTTCCAGTCTCAGGGATCGAACCTAGGTCTCCTGCATTGGCAGGTAGGTTCTTCACCACTAGCACCACCTGGGAAATCCATTAACAAGGCAGCACAGTCAATAGCATGAAGTTGGGTTCAGATAGCTCTTGGGTCTCATCCTTGCTCTTTCACTTAATAACTGCATGGTAATTTGCACTGGTAAAGTTGATTAAGCTTCATAAGCTTAAAATGGGGATAGCAAAGATTGAAGTAAGGAGGAGAAGGGGACAACAGAGGCTGAGATGGTTGGATGGCATCACCAACTCAATGTACGAGTTTGAGTAAACTCCGGGGGTTGGTGATGGACAGGAAGGCCTGACGTGCTGCAGTCCATGGGGTCGCAGAGTCAGACATGACTGAGCAACTGAGCTGAACTGAGGACTTTATTAATATTTGTATAATTCCCAGTATAGTTCCTGATGCTGCTGCTAAGTCGCTTCAGTCATGTCCGATTCTGTGCGACCCCATGGACGGCAGCCCACCAGGCTCCCTTGTGCCTGGGATTCTCCAGACAAGAGCACTGGAGTGGGTTGCCATTTCCTTCTCCAAAGCATGAAAGTGAAAAGTGAAAGTGAAGACGCTCAGTTGTGTCTGACTCTTACTGACCCATGGACTACAGCCTACCAGGCTCCTCCGTCCATGGCATTTTCCAGGCAAGAGTACTGGAGTGGGGTGCCATTACCTAGTGCCTCCTAAATGAACAAGTAGATAATAAGAAGAATATCATTCCTGTCCAGCAGAATTGCCCCTTATATCCAATTCCCTTGGGTATTATAAATATTGTGGTGTGTGTGTGTGTGTGTGTGTGTGCTTAGTCATTCAGTCATCTCTGACTCTTAACTACCCCATAGACTGTAGCCTGCCAGGCTCCTCTGTCCATGGAATTTTCCAGGCAAGAATACTGGAAAATTTCCAGTTTGAGGTTGCCATTTCCTACTTCAGGGATTCTTCCCCATCTAGGGATTGAACCCATGTCTTTTGCATCTTCTGCATTAATAGGCAGATTCTTTGTCCCTGTGCCACCTGGGAATCCCATTATAAATATCTACTATCCAAAATATTTCTAAGTAATGAAGCTTATAAGAAATATTCATATCTACAATATTCATGATTATGATCATTAAAAAACAAAGGATCTAAATTAAAAAAAATAAAGGATCTAAAGGATCTCCTTCCTTCTGCAAAGGATATTTGCTTTACAGTTAAGGTTACATTTTTTCTATATTTGAATATCATATCATGCTAAAGATCTTTAAATGACTATGACCAAACTCATCTGTTATTACAGTCCAATGATTTTATCATTCATCAGCCTATCCAACATTCTTAACTATCCTAGTGCTTCAGAAGAACTCGGAACAAATCAAGGTGATGGTGAGATCATTCTGACTCTTTCTAGCTGCCATACTAGTCTCTTTTCTAGATTCCAGGATACCTCCTGAAGTTTTCCATTGGTCTGAAGTAAATGGAAGCCATATGGACAGTTTTACACATCAAGAACAGTAGAGAATGAGTAAATATTGTTGTTCATAAGCTGAGCTATTCTTGACCATTAACTGTACTATTACAACTATTTGTAATTTTTATTAAAATAATACCAGACACCCTCCTCTGGAAATGTCTTTTTCAGAGAAGTGAGGTCTCAACTAAATGAATTTTCATTTACTTAATTACCTTGCTTTTAAGTTGGTAAAGCAGCCAGAACATCCTTAAAAATAATTCACATTTCTGTCCCAATTTCTCATTCCTGGGCATTGCAGCATATGAATGGGGTGAAGGAAAGGAGAAGGACAAGTCAGAACAACACTGCAGTGACCATCTGTCATTTTAACCCCCTCTCTGTGGTATATTTACATGAAAGTCAGCTGAAGTTTAGCAAAAGCCAACAGTAAATCATCTACACTAACAAAACTGAAAGACTCTCACTAGGAATTTTTAACGCTTCCAAAGAACAACCTTAGCCAAAATGAATATAGTCAATATTTTCAAAAAGACGTGCGTTTATTAATAACTACTGCCTTTTCTCTGGACAGCTGTTTAAAAGCACCAAGTTTGGAATTTGCAACCACTCAGACTTGAAAGTGTTGGATTCTTTGTATTATTTGGAGTCATAAACACTTCCTTCTAGAGATTCCAAGTAAATAGGAAACATAATGAGAAATCAACATTACTCCCCAATCCCTTGGTATGTTAAATATTTGCTCCCATATAACATTTCCAAATGCCTGCTTTGCATTTGGGCTTCCCACCTGCCAGTCTCCTCAAAAGAAGTCCCAGAACACTTGCTGTTCATCCACTCAGTGTGCCCTGCAGACTTCTTTAATTGAAGTGCAGTTTGCACACTTTGGAAGAAGTCCTCCAGGACCAAACTCGTGCATGAGAACTTGAGGACCAGCTTTCCCAGAAAGTCATAGGCTTCATTTCTTTGGCAGTTTCTACAGAAAATACTGCCAAAAAGCAAGGACATGCTACCTATGAATCTTACATCTCCATGTGGGTCAGTAATCAGTCATTTGTAAGCAACCTATATCTGTTTAAGCAGATTGGGTAGTATCTTATCCGTTTCTATATCTCTGTGTATCTATTATCTATCAGTGAGCTATATATGTACATTAAGATTACACACAAAAAGAAGCAGAAAAAGAATTGGTGATTTTTTTTTTTCAATGACTGAGACCCTTTACCCATCTTAAGATTTTCTTAGAAGGCAAATACTGCAGAATATATCATCACCTGAACAAAAAACTCTCTTGATGCTTTGCATGTTAATTGTGTTTGCAGTTTTTTCTTATAACTATTCTGCTAAGAACTTTGAGAAGGCTAAAACATCAAAGTGATTTTCCGTTTGTTTAGCTATTAAACTTCCTCCCATGCAATCTTTGTTTATTTAAAGTATTTCCAACTACATGTTTATAATATGTCTGTTAAATTAGTTAAGAGACTTTAATTGGGCATTGGGGATTAGTTGCACTATTCCCAAATCTCTTTACTAAAAATACAAGAGACTAGTGAGCAGTTTATTCATAACCTTGTTACTTTGAGCCACTAGTGACGCCATCATTTTCCCTCTTCACATTTTTACTATGGCAAACTTAAAATTCAGTTCATCGCTTGGTTTGCTCATGTTTCATAAAGTAGCCTGCAATAATTTTAAGTTAAACACAGTGAATCCACCTACTAAATTTGGAATAGAAAAGAATGGGAAAGTTCCCCAAAAAGCCACATTAAAACTACAAATAGAATTCGTAATTTTTCTATTCATTGCCCAAGAATTCACAATAATATTATTCTTCCATGAAAAAATATATATTACATTGCCAAAAAGCAGTGTATCTTGCTTAACTATAGGAAATTAAAACTGAAAAACAAAGAATATTTCCTGTGGGGAAAATATTCAACATTATTCATATAATCATGAATCTATGTCATTTCTATGTGTATTAAGAACTAGATAATAACATCATGTCACTTACAGCATTGTCTGGAAAATTTTTTGTGACATCTGTGTGTCTGGAAATCTGCTTGGCATTTGAGAATCATTAACACACAATAAAGAAGTCTGACAAATTGAATCTTGCTTCCCTTACAGCCTGAAGGTATGAGTTCAACCCAGAGAACAACTGAGTTCATACTAAGCCATCAGGCTGGAAGAAGGCATGCTAAATCATCTCACTTCCAAGGGGATATTCCTCTGCAGGTAAAATTCAAAGTAGTCCTTAAAATTCACTGGGCTCTTGTTTTTCTCTAAATCAAGAATTTCATGATGCAATTCTTCCCATAACCTATCCTGAGATAAGCAATAGGATATAAAGTTTGAAACATGACAAGTCTTTTGATCACAGTTTGAGACTTACTCCCAACAATCATTGTGGAAGGAGGAAAGTCCTATATTAAAACTACTGACCAAAAGGATTTTAACATTCCTCTCAGCTTGATTAAACTTTAGACCTCAATTTTCCTGACTAGAGGCTCCTGACTTCCCTTTTTTGGAGTATTCACTTTAGAACAATTGCCATTGTAAATTCATTCTCTGCTGCCTTTACATGTAAATCTTCTACAATCCAGAAATATCTCTCTCAAGGTCCTTGAAGACATCTCTTTGAAATGGGATCATGAAGGAGAGACCTAGTTTCTGTGGCAGAGTATAAGCCTAACTTCAAGAAGCAAAAATTAGTAAATGCAGATGGCCTAAGCACACAGATTAGCCCACTCTGAACATCCTCCAGGACTTTTCCGTTAGCTTGGCTCAGAATGTAAAAATCCTCCCGCTATCTATTTCAGCACTGTTGAGTCCATTCTCTCTCCCCTACTGAAATAGTTTGTCTCCTGAACTGAAATATTCTTGAACAAAATCTTCTCTGACTGTGAAACTCATCTGATGCAATTTTTCCTTCATAGTGCTTTTTTATCTCTCAACAAGACAGATGCTCAACTTAAATTATTAGCAACTACTCTTTACTGCATGAATGGAAAAAAAAAAAAAAAAGAAACCTTTACAAAATGAAAAAGTTCTGGCTATTACTGAAATTCCTTTTGTGGGAGATTAATTTATAAAGATTGTAGGTTACATATGTTCTGATAGCTTTAATATGAGTAAGTCAGCTCAGTCCTATTTCTTTCTGACATACTAGATCTGAGTCTACTTGCTCCCAAGTTTTTTGGTTTTTTTGTTTGTTTCTTTTACCTCCTCCTCCCCTCTTCACTCTCAGGACACTATTCTATCCTCAGTTCTTAAGAAGTAATTCTGATTGATGCTTACTGAGGATGAGGGCACCAGTGAGAAAGAAGTCTGAATAAAGATATGAGAAAATAATTTTTCCATTATCTCTTTAATGATTCCCTGGTGGTACCAATTCCCTCCAGTCCTGTAAAACCAGGCAACAAAGATAAAAGTATATTCCTGCTGATGAGTCTACTGTGATATGAAGAATGAATCTCATTGTGGCTGACGGCAAAAGGTTAACAAGGAAATGATTAACTTACATACAGAGGCTCCTTCCTCTTCCTGTGCTTTCAAAGTGTTCAATAGAGAAGGAAAAGACTGTGCCAAGGAGGAAGACACTATTTATGACTTTCTGGCAGAAATTCTAATATTTTTCTTTAATTTACTCATGCTGAGTTCTTTTTCATTTTTATGAACTTGTAAAGTCAACTATATTAGGAGCAAAATGTATAACTAAGGTAATTGCTTCTATAAATCAAGGGAATGAAAAGTAGCAGTAATAAATTAAAATAAAAATACTCTAAAATACTTTCTTATTAAACATGATATGTAAAAAATTTGAAGTTTATATTAGTCTCATTCCCTATGAACTCAAGATCTCAGAAGACTTGCACTTGAATAGTGAATGAAGTGTATATCACACACATCCCTCAACTATTTTATATTGTGTTGTGTGTGTGCATATATACATGGTGTCAGTGAAGCCATGAGATGAATGAGTCAATGCCATGAAATAGTCTCTAGTGTCAAGAGAAAGAGCTAGTATTGACTGAAATTTATTTAGATAGCACAAGAGAAATTCCACATGACTCAAATACTTCAGCATTAAAGAAAAATGTACTAAAAAATGTGCCCCCAAATAATGATTTATGTTCATTTCAGAAACAATAAAATAAATATATTTATTATTTATGTAATTTTAAAGCATAATTATTTCATTGTAAAAACATTATCTTAATCAGATGTGTTAGCAACTGAAGAGATAAGAATCTCTAATAATTTCAGAGGATGGTATAAATGTAACATAAATGGGTGAAGCTATATATTTCAATAAGAAGCAGGATTGAGTAAGGAGTAGTATTCCAGTTCTAAGCTAGAAAGAATGCACACTACCCATCTCAGAGCATTCAAAGTCATTTAAAAAACTATCTCCTGATGCTCACAGGACGGTCTGTCTGCTGCCTAGATATGTTCTCCAAATTTCTAAGTATATAATCCCTGAAGTTTTGGATGACCCTGTTTGAGGGGTCGAAAATGTATATTTGTATAATTTAAGCAAAGCTAGGATATAAAAGTCCATTCTAGTTGTAATAGTCATAAGTTAGGTCATGAGTTGTATTTGAAGTGGTCGGTGGTTTTCAAAAAGAAGCATAAGCAGAGACAACATAAACTATTTTGATCACTCTCTCTTTGTGCCTTTCTCTCTCTCATTCTTGATGCACAGACCTGGTTATACTAACTAATGCCAATATACTTATCTTCCCCAGTGTTTCTGCATTTTTTCACCTAGATATAGTTTCTGGAGTATAATTATCACAGTCTCTTAATGAATTCGTGATGGATAATTTAGAAATATATTTTACTTCTAGGTCCTCTCACTTGAAATGTTTGATATTAGATGATTAGTTTGATCTTTGGTATGTTTCAGAAACTTTCCCCCAAGTTCAAATCATTATTTGCAAAAGTGGTCTAAGCACTAGGGCTGAGAAGTGGAAAGGAAGCAAGCCTAATGAGTCCTTTTGGGGTTTATAAAAGCAATCAAAAACTTGGAAGGACCAAGAGGTAGTAAACTGATTGATGGTCCCTGTGTACCACGGCATACAACAAACCCATGAGGTGCTCACGAGCGTGCATTCTTTCAAATCTGTAGGAGGCTTTCAGTGACAATTTAAGTTTTATCTCATGTGCTGTAGTAAGCAGTCCAGGAAAAGTAATTAATAAATAGCAACAATTATATGTAAACTGAATTTGTAGAAAAGTAGATATCTTTGGGTGCTATGACAATAAAGACTGATTTAGTTACTACTTAAATCTAATTATAGAACAGATTTTGTTCTCATTAAAACTAGCTTTTCTTCTACTAGATAACATTTGATATATTTTGCCACATGCCAACCTCTATCTCCCAAAGCAGTTATTTCAGATTCTCCTCCAAAGTCCTCCTAAACAAGAATTAACTTAAAAATCTAAAAGTCCTCGGGTAGTATATATATCAGGGAACAGCAGCCACATTCCCAGTGAATAGACAGCTCAATGAAAAGCAGCTACTATTTTCACAATGTGTTTTGATCAATTTAGGACTTCAGGTCCTGGGAGCCCAGATTCATGCCCATCTGGCAGTGCTGAGAGACACACACTTAAATATCTGATGTGCAGCAGAGCTAACATTATAACATGGGAACCAGGCAGTCACTCACTTCTGATTTTCACCACTCATCAAGTGCAGCATATTTCCCGGTTCTGCTGTCCAAAATGCAGGAAGAGCAGCAAGGAAGAAAGAAACGAGATGGTAATGTAAGAAAGAGCTAATAAAAGAAACAAATGATTCACAAGCAGTCTGGCGAGCACTGATCAGGCCTATTGTGCCTCCAGTTCACTAAGCTAAAGACAAACAGGCCTTTATCTTTCCCTACACAGAAAATGCTCCAGTTAGGTTTCTCCTCTTGAAAGCTTGCAGATATTGCCACAAAATGCCCCTTACCTGTCCTTGGAGGATAATGGGAGGAAGTCAGTGTCTTCTTGTATGATCTCAACAGACTTGATTCATACAAATGTTCTGTATTCTTGTATATGCTTATAGAGATATATATTTTCTTCTTTTAGACAATTATACTAGTGGTCTCAGGTGTAGAATTTTATTTTCAAATAATATTGAACTATTATTAAAGTAATAGTTCCAATCCATAGTTTACAATATGAAACATTCATATTTTACATTTTATGGTAACATATGCTTAAGAAAAAAATAGATATTGCTTTCATTTCCTTACTGTTTGTGGATATGACATTTGGTAGCAGCTCTCTAGCATTTACTTTAAGTATAAGCAGTGTGGGTTGTTACCAGGGTGGGAAGAATGAAAATAAAAGCCCCTTTCCTTGCAATTCTTTAGTAAAAGTTTTGATCAAGTTTTAAAGTTCCTTATCTTTGAGTCCCCTATATAAGCATAAAAATACACACAGAGCAAAATCTAGCAATTATTCAGTAAAGACTGACAGAACCAGTCACCACATAATAGGAAACTGAGATTGAAAATGAAATGTGGATTTAAATGTTTTATCACCTAAATTATATGCTTTTCTGAGATAAATCAAAATACTTTCCATTTTTCAGTTACTTATTTAAAAACAGGTAAATATTTCATGCCCATCAAAAGTGTTTTCTTGATATATGCAATAACGATAATAGAAGAAGAGGGCAACAGAGAATGAGATGGTTGGGTGGCATCACTGATTCAATGGACATGAACTTGGGCAAACTCCAGGGGACAGTGAAGGACAGGGAAGCCTGGCATCCTGCAGTCCATGGGGTAGCAAAGAGTCGGACATGACTTGGAAACTGAACAAAAACACAATAAAGACAATAGAGGAAAACATTAAATCATAAGTAATTCCTATAAATTTAAACCTCATCTGTACACTTTATTAAAGGGAAAGTATTTTCTTTCTTCTCTTTTTTCTTTCAAAAATATTTAATAACTTCCTATGAGTGACAGACATTATTCCAGACACCACTGAAAGACATCACTGAAAAAAAGAATAATTCTTGCCCTTGAAAAGCTTACAATCTAGACAGTAAATATACACCTCATGAAGGAAGAAATAAAGCTGTCATTATTTGCAGATGACATTATATTATAACAAAAAATCACAAAGATGCCACCAGAACTACTCATTAATGAATTTGGTAAAGCTGTAGGATAAAAAATAATTAATATACAGAAATCCATTATATTTCTATATTACTAACAACAATATATCAGAAAGAGAAATTAAATAAGCCCATTTCTTATCACATCAAAAACCATAAAACACCCACAAATAAACTTACTTCAAGGGTTTCCCTGGTTGCTCGGGTAGTAAGAATCTGCCTGCAATGCAGGAGACTTGGGTTTGATCCCTGAGAGAGGAAGATTTCCTGGAGGAGGGCATAGCAACCCACTCCAGTATTCTTGTCTGGAGAATTTCATGGACAGAGGAGCCCAATGGGCTACAGTCCATGGGGTGGCAAAGAGTCAGACAAAACTGAATGACTAAGCACACACACACAGGGAGGCAAAAAATCTGTACTCTGAAATCTATAAGACACTGACAAAGAAAACTAAAGATGACACAAAGAGATGGAAAGATAAACTGTGTTTTGAATTGGTTGTTGTTTCTATTCAGTTGCTAAGTCATGTCCAGTTCTTTGGGACCTTATGGCTTGCAGCACGCCAGGCTTCCCTGTCTTTCACTATTTCTCAAAGTTTGCTCAAATTCATGTCCATTGAGTCAGTGCAGCTATTAAACCATCTCATCCTCTGCCTCCAAATTCTCCTTTTGCTTTCAGTCTCTTCCCACATCAGGGTCTTTTCCAACGAGTTGTCTTTTCACATTAGCTGGCCAAAGTATTGGAGCTTCAGCTTCAGCATCAGTCCTTTCAATGAAAATTCAGGGTTGATCTCCTTTAAGATTGACTGGCTGGATCTCCTAGAATTCCAAGGGATTCTCAACAGTTTTATTCAGCACCACAATTTGAAAGCATCAGTTCTCTGGTTCTTACCCTTCTTTATGGTCCAATTCTCAAATCTATATATAACTACTGGAAAAACAATAGCTTTGACTATACAGATGTTTGTCAGCAAAGTGATGTCTTTACTTTTCAATATGCTGTCTAGGTTTGTCATAGCTTTTCTTCCAAGGAGCAAGCCTCTTTTAATTTCATGGCTGCAGTCACTGTCCGCAGTGATTTTACAGCCCAAGAAAAGAAAATCTGCCACTGCTTCCACTTTTTCCCTTCATTTTGCTGTGAAGGGATGGGACTAGATGCCATGATCTTTTTTTTTTGAATGTTGAGTTTCAAGTCAGCTTTTTCACTCTCCTCTTTCACCCTCATCAAGAGACTCCTTAGTTCCACTTCACACTTTCTGCCATTAGAATGGTATCATCTGCATATCTGAGGTAATTGATATTTCTCCCAGCAGTCTTGATTCTAGCTTTTGATTCATCCAGCCCAGCATTTTGCATGACATACTCTGCATATAAGTTAAATAAGCAAGGTGACAATATACAGCCTTCATATACACTGCCCGATTTTGGACCAGTCATTTGTTCTATGCCTGGTTCTGACTATTGCTTCTTGACCCACATACAGGTTTTCCAGGAGACAAGTATGGTGGACTGGTATTCCCGTCTCTTTAAGAATTTTCCACACATTGTTGTGATCCACATAGTCAAAGGCTTTAACATAGTCAATGAAGCAGAAGTAGATGGTTTTCTGGAATTCCCTTGCTTTTTCTATGATCTAATGAAGGGTGGAAATTTAATCTCTGGTTCTTCTGCCTTTTGTAAATCCAGCTTGTCCACCTGAAAGTTCTCAGTTCACATACTGGTGAAACCTAGCTTCAAGGATATTGAGCGTAACTTTTCTAGCATGTGGAATGAGTTCAATTGTATAGTAGTTTGAATATTCTTCATCATTGCCCTTCTTTGGTATTGAAATGAACACTGACATTTTCCAGTCCTGTGGCCACTGCTGAGTTTTCCAAATTTGCTGGCATATTGAGTGTATCACTTTAACAGCATCATCTATTAGGATGTGAGATAGCTCAACTGGGATTCCGTCACCTCCACTAGCTATATTCGTAGTAATGCTTCCTAAGGTTCATAGTAATCTTCTTGGATTGAAAGAATTAATATTGTTAAGATACTTCCCAAGGCAATCTACAGGTTTAACGTAATCTCTATCAAATTACCAATGGCATTTTTGAGAGAACTAGAACAAATAATTTTAAAGCTTATAAGGAAATACAAAAGACTATGAATAGCAAAAACAATCTTAAGAAAGAATAGAGCTGGAGGAATCACACTCCCTGATTTCAGACTATAATACAAAGCTATAGGAATCAAAACAGTATGGCATTTGCACAAAAATAGACACATAGATCAATAGAATAAAGAGCCTAGAAATAAACCCACACACTTATGGCCAAATAATCTATAACAAAAAAGCAAGAATATATGGTGTAGATAAGATATTCTCTTCAATAAGTAGTGCTAGAAAAACCGAACAGCTACACATAAAAGAATAAAATTAAAATATTCTCTAATATGATACACAAAAATAAACTCAAAATAGATTAAAGACCTAAATGTAAGAATGGATACTCTAAAACTCCTCAAGGAAAATATAGGTAGAACACTCTGACAGAAATCACACCTATATTTTTTTGGATCTGTCTCCTAACAAATAAGAAGTAAATGTAAACACAAACTAGCTGAACCTAATTAAACTTGAAACTAAATTAAACTTAAACTTCCTTTGCACAGCAAAGGAAACCATAGACAAAACAAAAAGACAACCTATTGAATGGAAGAAAATATTTGCAAATGATATGATTGATAATGAATTAACATGCAATATATATAAATAGTTTGTACAATTCAACATCGAAAAACAAACAACTTGATTTGAAAATGTGCATTAGTACTGAATTTTCAAAAGAGGAAATGCAGATGATCAACAAGCATATAAAAAGATGCTCAAAATCACTAATCATCAGAAAAATAAAAATCAAATCACAGTGAGATTTCATCTCATGCCTGTCAGAATGGCTATTATCAAAAAAGAACATAAACAACAAATTGTTGGTGAAAATGTGGAGAAAAGGGAACCCTTGAACCTGCTGGTTGGAATGTAAATTGGTGCAGTCACTGTGGGACCCAGAAGGTTCTCTAAAACTAAAAATATAAGTACTATAAGACTCAATAATTCGACTCCCGGGTATATAGCCAAAAAAAGCATAAGTACTAATTCAAAAAGATACATGTACCCCAATATTCCTAGAAGCAATATTTACAATTACCAGGATATGGTAGCAACCTGAATGCCCATCAGTAGATGGATGGATAATGAAGATGTGGTATATATTAATGGAACACTATTCAGACATTAAAAAAAGAATGAAATTTTGTCATTTGTAGCAACATGGATGGAATTGGACGGTATTATTATAAATGAAATAAGTCATACAGAAAAAGACATATACTGTACAATATCAAGTATATGTGGAATATAAAAAATACAGCAAACTCATGAATATAACAAAAAAGAAGCAGATTCACAGTCATATAAAAGTAAAATTGCCTTATCATAGGAAGGCATATTCACTTGGGTGTGCCCTGGGTAAATGACTGCCCCTATTGGAAAACATAGTACTATTTCTGATACTCAGATGTGGTCCAGAGCATAGGATCTGGGTAGTTAGTTTTGAGAAATGTTCATGGGAAAAAAAATTAAGAAGAAAACCTTTTTTGATCCACATTCTCCTGTCACTGTAGCAGAATATGGGTAAATATTGATAGATTCATAAGTAAATAGACTTTAAAAGTATTTAATAGGAAATAAAATATATTTAAGCTCTTACTAAGATTTTCTGTGCACAAATATCAAAGTATAAAATAGAAAACTGCATATTTTCAAACTTCTACTCTTGAGAAACAAAATAGTTGCACTATAATCCAAAAATTTTTGTAGGACAAGATCAACATCTACCAGTTTATGAGAAACAGTTTGAAACTGGCTATTTCAAAGTGTATTGAATTTCCTAATAGAAATGTGTTTTTTAAAATATAATGGGTTATTTTAAGAAAATCTTTATAATGTAAACAGTCCATTCATCAATAATAGGAAATCTTTATTTGAGCTATGTAATGATTGAATCAACCTAGGAAAAGATATTTCATTAACTCTGTCCTTAGTTTTGTACTCTTCAACATTTTTAACATGAAGATACAATTTTCTTAAAGTAAGCTTATAAAATCTGTGAAAGATAAGGAAATTTTGGAAATAACATAATTTGTTTGATAGAATGAAGATCCAAATAGATCTTGACAGATGTGAATAAGAGGCCACATCTAAGAGGATGAAATGAAATAATAGTTGCTCATCTGATCTCTTTAGTTGGGCTAAAAGCCTAATCTTTACACTCATATAGCACCTTGTGCATATCTGAGACTCAGACACCATGTTAAAATAATATATTATGTGATAAAAATCCCACCTTATTTTGCAATTATATGTTTACCTACTATTTCCCTAGAACAGTATATGCCCATTCATCTTTACACTTTATCTAGCAGAGTGCCTAGTACATTGATAATTTTTTTACAGAGCTGAACAGAAATATAACTTAATATACTACTACAACAATAACAAACAACAAAACAAACAGATGGAAAGAGAATCAGAGTGTAAATGGACATGTGGAAGAGATATGAGTGGCCTTCAAATATTAGAGATAGTGTCACAGGGAAGCATGCATAACACCACTGTTCATAATTACAAGGTAGTAGAATTAGCTAACATGTAGTATTTACAAGGACATATATAAGTGCCCTACATCAAAAGAAATTTTAAAAATCTTTAAAATGGAAATTGGTCATGTATTATTTTCAGTTTTCTAGCCATGATGTTTAAAAATATATACTGGTGACCACTTCTGGTATTAATAGAAGAAAATCATTTAGTCAATAATGTTCTCTATGTTCTGGATAGAGATCTGTGCTCTAAGGACACAGAATCCACAGTTCTGTACTCAAGAAATGTATGATTTAATGGAAGATACAAACAAGTAAATAGCCAATAATGATCATTCTGTGACAATTGCTAGAAAATGCAACAATGAGAGCACAGAAAAGACAACCTCCTCTTGGAAGATCAGGGGAAAATTCCTTTTCCTGACTCTACAATTTGGAAAGTTGAGGTAGGTGATCTTCAATTTCTTTGAAATCTTGATTAGATGTAGTTTCCCACCTTCCACCCCTTAGAGTATATGTATTGAAAAAGTTACACTACTTACCTTGAAAGTCAGTGGGAAGTCTGAAGATGTTTTTGGTCTGAATGATAGCCCTTCGTGGTGCGTAAGTGTCACTCCTCCCACTGTTGTGATAGCATTACAATTTCTATTACATATACACACATACAAGAAATTTGGCTATTTCTATTATCTTTAATTGTGTTGATTGGCATGTGACAGATAATATTCTGAGGATATAGTAACATTTTGTTTTCATTTTCTATCACTGTTATCCCCTAAAATAGCAATAATTAGAATCTCACAAGTATGTTAAAATCAATCAATACTTAGAATTATAAAAGTAAATAACCCAACCCAATCTAATGATAATTCTTGCATTAGTCAGTGACAAAAATATCACATATATATCCTACTTTTTATTCTTGAATTTTTTTTTATTGTTGATGGTGATCAGTTGCTTTTAATGAAGAGTATAAAATATGACCAATTCTGATTTTTATTTCTAAAGTACTAAAATAGAAAACAATATGTCTTAGAATTTTATTTTAAAAAATGGGAACTTCTAAGAAATATCTTGTGTCCATTGTATAATACTAAACTACAACATATTCTAAATATTTTTAAACCTAAGGCTTTCTTTGAAACTTAACAAAAAAGTAAATGGATAGTGAACATATAGAGACTGTTGAGGTCAAATTGAAATTGTCTAAATTTAGAAGATTTTCAAAAAAGCCTGCACAATCTACTGAATCAACATATACTGAAGACATATTTCTCTTTAAATTTGGTTAAACAAAATAATTAAAAGATTGTACCTTCTATATTCTGAAGTTAATTTTTATACAAGCTGAGACGATTATTTCTATATTACTCTTTAAGGCTGCATAGATTTTTATAACACAAAAACTAGCTCCTTGAGATTTGTCACTTTGAAAATTGCAACAAAAAGTTTAGGACACTGGATCTGAAGGACAGATTCTCTGAAGGAGTAATTAACAATACTTTCAGATATGTTTGACACACTTCTCCAAAAATACTGCAGCATGAGAAATCTGGCAGTTCTTTCAAACATCCAGAATAGTCTTGGGAACAGGATGTGAATACTTTAAGGTGTGTTAAATAATTCATTTGCATTTACCTGTTGCTAATTGTGGTTTAACTTTCATCAGAAACATGGAAATTGCTGTCATAAACTCTCCTCCTCATGGTGCATAGGAATTTTTAACACTTCTCATTTTATTTTTTTCAGATCTATATTCTGACTCCGAGCATTTTCCTGCTTTTTATAAGCAATTACTATGTGTCTGGGGGCAATGTGGCCACTGCCTCAGGAAAGGGGGAAAGAAAAAAATTCACAAAACATCACTAAAATCCAACAAAAAGTTAGGAAACTTAAACATAAAAAACCATCAAGCATATTCAATACTACACTGTAAGATACATTTTAAAAGAAAAGAAAAAGAAAGACTTTTAAAAATTAAAACTGCAGTTTTAAAGACTAAAAGAATAAGAGNTTGGCATGTGACAGATAATATTCTGAGGATATAGTAACATTTTGTTTTCATTTTCTATCACTGCTATCCCCTAAAATAGCAATAATTAGAATCTCACAAGTATGTTAAAATCAATCAATACTTAGAATTATAAAAGTAAATAACCCAACCCAATCTAATGATAATTCTTGCATTAGTCAGTGACAAAAATATCACATATATATCCTACTTTTTATTCTTGATTTTTTTTTTATTGTTGATGGTGATCAGTTGCTTTTAATGAGGAGTATAAAATATGACCAATTCTGATTTTTATTTCTAAAGTACTAAAATAGAAAACAATATGTCTTAGAATTTTATTTTAAAAAATGGGAACTTCTAAGAAATATCTTGTGTCCATTGTATAATACTAAACTACAACATATTCTAAATATTTTTAAACCTAAGGCTTTCTTTGAAACTTAACAAAAAAGTAAATGGATAGTGAACATATAGAGACTGTTGAGGTCAAATTGAAATTGTCTAAATTTAGAAGATTTTCAAAAAAGCCTGCACAATCTACTGAATCAACATATACTGAAGACATATTTCTCTTTAAATTTGGTTAAACAAAATAATTAAAAGATTGTACCTTCTATATTCTGAAGTTAATTTTTATACAAGCTGAGACGATTATTTCTATATTACTCTTTAAGGCTGCATAGATTTTTATAACACAAAAACTAGCTCCTTGAGATTTGTCACTTTGAAAATTGCAACAAAAAGTTTAGGACACTGGATCTGAAGGACAGATTCTCTGAAGGAGTAATTAACAATACTTTCAGATATGTTTGACACACTTCTCCAAAAATACTGCAGCATGAGAAATCTGGCAGTTCTTTCAAACATCCAGAATAGTCTTGGGAACAGGATGTGAATACTTTAAGGTGTGTTAAATAATTCATTTGCATTTACCTGTTGCTAATTGTGGTTTAACTTTCATCAGAAACATGGAAATTGCTGTCATAAACTCTCCTCCTCATGGTGCATAGGAATTTTTAACACTTCTCATTTTATTTTTTTCAGATCTATATTCTGACTCCGAGCATTTTCCTGCTTTTTATAAGCAATTACTATGTGTCTGGGGGCAATGTGGCCACTGCCTCAGGAAAGGGGGAAAGAAAAAAATTCACAAAACATCACTAAAATCCAACAAAAAGTTAGGAAACTTAAACATAAAAAACCATCAAACATATTCAATACTACAGTGTAAGATACATTTTAAAAGAAAAGAAAAAGAAAGACTTTTAAAAATTAAAACTGCAGTTTTAAAGACTAAAAGAATAAGAGTAAAGGTAGAAGATGAGATTAGAAATGAGAAAACTGAAAAAAACACAGGCCCTGAATACATTAAATTGAAGATGAATAATTAAAAGTACTACAGGACAAAGCATATTTCATGATAACTAGCCAGAACTTAAATATTAATAATTATATGTAAGCTTTACAATTAGACATATTACATAATTCTAGCTCTGTAGTCCTATGCCTTTGTTAAAGCCTAATTATCATATAAAAATAAATAAATGATAAAGTATTAAATACCCAGGATGATGTACATGTAAGTAATAAAAGGAGATATATATGTTAACCATGTTGAGTTACCATCTAATGAATCCTCTAGAGTATCCAAGTAATTAAGAAAAAGCAAAATTTGCTTACATAAATTAGCAATGCCTCTAAGATGTTAAGTGACTAAAAAAAGTAAAACCAGCGTTTTTTCAGCATCACTTCGTGATAAAGGAAGGAAAATTATAAGGTCATATAAATACTGAACACCAACGTTAAACTCCGATATGGATGTATTCATAAAGTAATGTCGCTCTGCAAAATGCTTTAGGATATATACATTGCGTCTACTCAACAAAAACTAGAGAATTTTCAATTATCTAGTTAAATTGGGCCATAAAGTTTGACAGACAAGAAATAATGATCTTAAAGTATATTTATTCAGTCACTCAGTCGTGTACAACTCTGCAACCCCAATGACTACAGCATGCCAGGATTCCCTGTCCTTCACCATCTCCTTGAGCTTGCTCAAACTCATGTCAATTGAGTGGGTGATGCCACTCAATCATCTCATCTTCTGTTGTCCCCTTCTCCTCCTGCCTTCAATTTTTCCCAGCATTAGGGTCTTTTACAATGAGTCAGTTCTTCACATCAGGTGGCCAAAGTATTGGAGCTTAAGCTTCAGCATCAGTCCCTCCAATGAATAGTCAGGATTGATTTCCTTTACGACTGACTGGTTTGATCTCCTTGCAGGCAAGGGACTCTCAAGAGTCTTCTCCAACACCACAATTCAAAAGCATCAATTCTTCAGTGCTTAGCCTTCTTTGCTGGAGCATCTGTGAAGTGATACCCAACGTCCAAGGTAAGAGAAGCAAAAGTAAGACAGTAGGCACTGAGAGAGGGCATCTGAGGGCAGACTGAAACCACAATGACAGAGAACTAGACAATCTGATCACACAGACCACAGCCTTGTCTAACTCAATGAAACTAAGTAATACCGCGTGGGGCCTCCCAAGATGGATGAATCATGGTGGAGAGGTCGGACAGAATGTGGTCCACTGGAGAAGGGAATGAAAACCACTTCAATATTCTTGCCTTGAGAGACCCATGAACAGTATGAAAAGGCAAAAAGATAGGACACGGAAAGATGAATTTCCCAGGTCGCTAGGTGCCCAATATGCTACTGGAGATCAGTGGAGAATAACTCCAGAAAGAATGAAGGGATGGAGCTAAAGCAAAAACACCACCCACTTGTGGATGTGACTAGTGATAGAAGCAAGATCCGACGCTATAAAGAGCAATATTACATAGGAAACTGGAATGTAAAGTTCATGAATCAAGGCAAATTGGAAGTGATCAAACAGGAGGTGGTAAGAGTGAACATTCTAGGTATGCTCAAGTCGACATTATAGGAATCAGCGAACTAAAGTGGACTGGAATGGGGGAATTTAACTTGGATGATCATTATATCCACCACTGTGGGCAGGAATCCCTTAGAAGAAATGGAGTAGCCATCATAGTCAACAAAAGAGTCCAAAATGCAGTACTTGGATACAATCTCAAAAACGACAGAATGATCTCTTTTCGTTTCCAAGGCAAACCATTCAATATCACAGTAATCCAAGTCTATGCCCCAACCAGTAATACTGAAGAAGCTGAAGTTGAACGGTTCTTTGAAGACCTATAAGACCTTTTAGAACTAACACCCATAGAAGATGTCCTTTTCATTATAGGGGACTGGAATGAAAAAGTAGGAGGTCAAGAAACACCTGGAATAACAGGCAAGTTTAGCCTTGGAGTAAAGAATGAAGAAGGGCAAAGGATAATAGTTTTGCCAAGAGAATAAACTGGTCATAGCAAACACCCTCTTCCAACAAAACAAGAGAAGACTCTACACATGGCCATTACCAGATGGTCAACACCAAAATCAGATTGATTATATTCTTTGCAGCCAAAGATGGAGAAGCTCTATACAGTTAGCAAAAACAAGAACAGGAGCTGACAGTAGCTCAGATCATGAACTACTTATTGTCAAATTCAGACTTAAATTGAAGAAAGTGGGGAAAACCACCAGACCACTCAGATATGACCTAAATCAATTCCCTTATGATTATACAGTAGAACTTAGAAATAGATTTAAGCAACTAGATTTGATAGAAAGAGTGCCAAATGAACTATGGATGGAGGTTCGTGACATTATACTGGAGACAGGGATCAAGACCATCCTCAAGAAAAAAAAAATGCAAAACAGCAAAATGGCTGTCTGAAGAGGCCTTAAAATAGCTGTGAAAAGATGGGAAGCAAAAAGCAAAGGAGAAAAGGAAAGATATACCCATGTGAATGCAGAGTTCCAAAGAATAGCAAGGTGAAATAAGAAAGCCTTTCTCAGTGATCAATGCAAAGAAATAGAGGAAAACAATAGAATGGGAAAGACTAGAGATCTCTTCAAGAAAATTAGAGATACAAGGGAACATTTCATGCAAAGATGAGCTTAATAAAGACCAGAAATGGTATGTACCCAAGAGAAGCAGAAGATATTAAGAAGAAGTGACAAAAATACACAGAACTGTGCAAGAAAGATCTTCATGACCCAGATAATCATGATGGTGTGATCACTCACCTAGAGCCTGACATTCTGGAATGTGAAGTCAAGTGGGCCTTAGAAAGCATCACTATGAACAAAGCTGGTGGAGGTGATGGAATCCCAGTTGAGCTATTTCAAATTCTGAAAGATGATGCTGAGAAAGTGCTGCACTCAATATGCCAGCAAATTGGGAAAACTCAGCAGTGGCCACAGGACTAGAAAAGGTCAGTGTTCATTCCAATCCCTAAGAAAGGCAATGCCAAAAAATGTTCACACTATCACACAATTGCACTCATCTCACACACTAGTAAAGCAATGCTCAAAATTCTTCAAGCCAGGCTTCAGCAATACATGAACCATGAACTTCCAGATGTTCAAGCTAGTTTTAGAAAAGGCAGAGGAACCAGATATCAAATTCCCAACATCTGCTGGATAATTGAAAAAGCAAGAGAGTTCCAGAAAAACATCTATTTCTGCTTTATTGACTATGCCAAAGCCTTTGACTGTGTGGATCACAACAAACTATGGAAAATTCTTAAAGAGATGGAACTACCAGACCACCTGATCTGCCTTTTGAGAAACCTATATGCAGGTCAGGAAGCAACAGTTAGAACTGGACATGGAACAGACTGGTTCCAAATAGGGAAAGGAGTATGTCAAGGCAGTATATTGTCACCCTGCTTACTTAACTTATATGCAGACTACATCATGAGACACCCCATAAACTAGATATAGATCAATAGATCAACACCTATAGATCAATATAACATCAATAATTACCAGTTTCTTGTCTGTGCTAGCCTTGTTCTTGTTGAGCTTATGGGCTATTGGAGGACTAAATTTAATTATTCCATCAAATATTCAATTATGCTAATGATAACTGTTATGAAGGGAAAATCCAGGCTATAGTAAGTACAGCTACACAGGGACCTAGTCCTGACTCCAAGGAAGGTTTCCTATGTAAATAACTTTAGAGCTGATTAACAAAGGGTAGGGCTTATGTAGATAATGGGAAAAGGTGCAGAGAAAACAGCTTGTGGTGACCCCCTCAGATAGGAAGAGCATGACATGGTGACCTGATAGAACAGAGAGCAATTGAAATAAAAGTGCTGAGAGTGGTAAGAAGACAGTATAGATAACCGAGGGCTTTGTAGACCTTAATTCTAATGCCAGTAGGATGTCAGAAAGTTTTAAGCAGTAAAAGTTGCCTGTTAGATTTGAGTGCTAAAAACATCACATTGTGGGGTCAAGGAGATCTCTCAAGACTCTATTACTGGTTTAGACAGAGAGTAGTTTCTTGAGTGTGATCAACATCAAAGAAGGGAATGGGAAAGCTGATACAAAGAAGACCAAATGTAAAAAGACAGTTATTGTTCTGGAAGAGAGAAATATCCAAATAACCCTAAATTTTCATGTTTGTGTAATATGAATAATGGTGGTACTACTCAGTGGAGGTTTAAAAATGTTAAGATTCAAGGACTGGGGAGTGAGATGAACTAAACATCTATATAAGAACATGTTGAGACTGCTTTCTGTTGTGATCTCCAAGATTTGGAGTGAAATAAAGCTGGAGTTAGAGAAAAAGTTTGGGCTAGAAATATAAATGTGGGAACCATCAGTATATAGATTGTATAAAACCCTGCTTGTTCATCTGTGGGGAGAATGTAAAATCTCTAATATCTAATAGCATCAATATCTAAAAGCCAGTCACAAGATGAGCCAGCAAAGCAAACTCAGAAGGCACTATGAACAGAGGTTAAAATAAATGCAGAAGAGTAGTTTAGCATTGCAAACCAAGGCAAGATATTTTGGAAAAAGCAAATTATCAGCATCTATTATGTAATGCCAAGTAGGTTATTGGAATCATCTCTTTATATTCAGCACATATTTTGCCAAAGAAGGGAAAAAAAAGTCACAGACGACTCACACAGAGTAATACAATAGAATCAGAGTGTACAAAAGATGCTCAACCACACCAACTATAGCTATACAATATTTTTAAAATTCTATTAAGTGCTATTTTGTAACTATAACAAAAAGCAAAAGTTGGCAATGTTGCAGGAAAACTAATAAATTTATTAACAGTTGTTAAAATAAGTAACACAATAATTTAAAAAGACTATTTAGTAATAAATATGAAAAGCCTGGAAATGTGTTGATGCTCATTGGCATAACACTCCCAACTGCTGCATGGAAATAATTTAGAAATTTTTAAATAGCAATAACTGGAAATAATTATGTTGGAGATTAATTCACATAATGTTAACAACAAAGTAGTAATGTACAAAGTACTAATATCCTCCTTTTTTTAGATGAGTAAACTGAGGCACAGAAGGTTAAGTAACTTCTTTAAGGTTGCATGTTAGGGAATGATAGAGGAAGAATTACAAGGTGGGCATTTGAACTAAAAGGCTGTACTCTCCTCGATTATGCCCTGTCTTTCTAAACACTTTTCCCTCTGTGCCTTGCACTTACAAGGGAGCTGTACACCTTCTACTTGCCTCTGTAAGTGCTATATCAGATTTATTTTTCTGCCACAGTGTCTGAACATATAAGTGTTGGATAATTATTTTAGAATAAGCAAACAAATAGAGTTGTGAATCTTTAAGAAAAAAAAAACAGTAATAACGAACAACAAAAAACCTGAGAAATTATAATTTGAGGATCACATGAAAGTGAAAGTGTTAGTCATTTAGTTGTATCTGACCTTTTGTGACCCTATGGACTGTAGCCCGCCAAGCTCCTCTGTCTATGTAATTCTCCAGGCAAGAATACTGGAGTGGGTAGCTATTCCCTTCTCCAGGGGATCTTTCTGATCCAGGGATTGAACCTGGGTCTCCTGCATTGCAGGCAAATTCTTTACCGTCTGAGCCACCAGGGAAGTCATATATTTACCTCTAAATTTCCTCCTACACTGCCACTACTCATACATCACTTCTTCCAAAAGCCCAGCAAGTAGTTTTCTTTCACACTATTCAGTGCTCTAAAAATCTCATATTCAGTTGACTCTGAATATTTGTTGGCATTTTTTTATATATGAGACTTTGTGCTAGATCCAATTGAAATAAAAATTAATTTCATATGATCCTATAATCAGAGAGCTCACAGTCATTAGAGAAAGCCAAACATGCAAATACATAGTGTGTGTATGTTAAGTAATTTCTATAATTTTGTAACAGAGTCAGCATCATGATAAAGTCATGCACAGAATACATAAGAACCAAAAACAGCCCACTCTGGGGGCCTGGAAAAGTGGAGGTGATACCTAAGCTGAGTCTTGGAGCATCATTATACATTACATTATTCAAATGAAGTTTTGAAGAGGCAAAAATATTCCAGGATAGGGAAGACAGCATTTATATGGAAATGGTATATGTGTTTGTTTATCGTGAGGGTTGGAAAGAGACCAATGGGGAGGAGATGTTCTTCTTAGAATTACTTTGAAAAGAGCCCTCCATTTTCCTAGGATACTGAATGTACAGTCCTAGTTGTGGGTGTGTGTGTGCTCAGTCACTCAGTCATGTGTGACTCTTTGAGACCCTATGCACTATCGCCCACCAGGCTCTTCTATCCATGAGATTTTCCATGCAAGAATACTGGAACGGGCCTTCTCCAGTTCTTCTTAACTCAGGGATTGACTGAACTCAGGTCTCCTGCATTGCAGGTAGATTCTTTACTGACTGAGCTGTCAGGAAGCCTTATTTTTATTTCTTAGTAGGAATAATTTTATCCCAGTCACCCTCCACTTAAAAACAGGACCAATGATTGATATTGGAGCAAACTAAATGTATAGATATATACCTGAGAGTCCTTTGATACTTCACATTAAACCAAATAGGTACCCTGCTATTCTCACTATGCTAATTGAACCTATGTTCACTCCCATTTTCAAAAACTTAATGTAACTTTTGACTGCACCAGTGGCCCTATTAGTTTTGTTTATGGACTAAAGTCATGGGAGTATTTTTGCAAGATTTTTCCTCTTAAATCACTTTGTCCTTTTCTTTCACTCACAATGATTGAAAGAAAATTTTGACAGGTAGACAGAACCCTGTGAGGCAAAACCATGAAAAATGTCAGAGTGGTCACTAGTCAGTCAACAAGAAAAGAGTGTGAGGCATGGGCCCACTGGCAATAAGTGGGCACTGCAAGATGCCTGGAGAGAACATCTCACTGCCTCTTGCTCCCTTAGGCAACTCTAGCAAGTATCGTTGCATTTAAGATAGTTTGTTCTCATTACTCATCTAAGTCCAAAATCACTCATTACCCCTGTCCCTCTGTCCTTGAAGCTTTTTCTTCCTTCTTCTTTGTTTCAGTTAATTACATTATGTCAACGAAGCTAGAAAACTGAGTCATTGTGGAGCATTACTTTCCCCTACTTTCTTCTGCTAAATCCTCCTAAGTAAGTGTTTCTCAATTNACTCATTACCCCTGTCCCTCTGTCCTTGAAGCTTTTTCTTCCTTCTTCTTTGTTTCAGTTAATTACATTATGTCAACGAAGCTAGAAAACTGAGTCATTGTGGAGCATTACTTTCCCCTACTTTCTTCTGCTAAATCTTCCTAAGTAAGTGTTTCTCAATTCCTTTCCATGCTTGTGATCACAGATCAGTACCACAACGTTCCCACTAGGTTTACTGTGACAACCTAAAACCAGCTGCCTGAGTCATGGTCTCCTACCCCCTCCACCTCCACTTTGTCACTCCAACTATCTTTGACAACACAGATCTTTTCATGTACCTTCTCCTTAAAAGATTTTGATGGCTCTCCAGTATGGATATGATATACCTAGAACCCCCTAAAAGTTTATTTTGTTTTGATTTTATGAACTGTTTCCAAGCACCTCTCTAAAAACGGACTTGGCTCTATCAGATGCACATACCTCCATGCTGGAGGAAAGTTTTCTGACCCAGGCATGAGTCTATGAGAGCTTCTCTTAAAAGAAAGCAGAAGACTGCCTATATACTGATATTTTCCTTTTATCTCTCCTTCTTGACAAAAGTTAGCCCAGCTTAAGCTGTTGTTAAGAAATATAGCTATTTAGGGATAGTAATAGATACAGCCAGATCGGTCTTCCGTTTAGCAAATGAGTTGGCTTGTTTAACTGTAAAGCAAAATGAAATATGTTTCTTGTTTCACTTTCAGAAACTTTCATATATTAACTTGCATTTTGAAATTCCAAGGGAAGGATTTAAAATGCCTATACTCAGGGCATTTGGTGGTATGGCACACCATTTTCCCCAAACACTGCTTGCTTAACGTCACTCAACCCATGACAGAGTTTGACAAATGCTGATATATATTCTATTCATGTTAAGAATCAAATTATTCTTCAGAGAATAGGATTGGATAGGAGGAAGTAAACAGAAGTTATCACGCAGAAAACACAGACATCTGGAATCCTGAGGCATGTGTGTTGATGGAAGGAGGAGTAGAGCAGGTTAGGAAGGGTCTGGGGCACCTGACTCCAAGTGCAGGAAGTAAGAAAGCAGACTCAGGCACCTAAATTCAAATTTCACCCACTTCTAGCATATTCCTTTCCTGAAATTAATCTGAAATATGCTAAATACTGATGAAAAACTATTTAGGATAAATATCATATATGTTTACTCCTTGGAAGGAAAGTTATGACCAACCTAGATAGCATATTGAAAAGCAGAGATATTACTTTGCCGACTAAGGTCCATCTAGTCAAGGCTATGGNGAAACAGTGACAAACTATTTTGGGGGGCTCCAAAATCACTGCAGATGGTGACTGCAGCCATGAAATTAAAAGATGCTTGCTCCTTGGAAGAAAAGCTATGATCAACCTAGACAGCGTATTTAAAAGCAGAGACATTACTTTACCAACAAAAGTTCCTCCAGTCAAAGCTATGGTTTTTCCAGTTGTCATGTATGGATGTGAGAGTTGGACCATAAACAAAGCTGAGTACAGAAGAATTGATGCTTTTGAATTGTGGTGTTGGAGAAGACTCTTGAGAGTCCCTTGGACAGCAAGGAGATCCAGCCAGTCTATCCCAAAGGAGATCAGTTCTGAATATTCATTGGAAGGACTGATGCTGAAGCTGAAACTCCAATACATTGATCACCTGTTGTGAAGAACCAACCCATTGGAAAAGGCCCTGATGCTGGGAAAGATTAAAGGCGGGAAGAGAAGGAGATGACAGAGGATGAGATGGTTGGATGGCATCCCCGACACAACGGACTTGAGTTTGGGTGAACTCCGGGAGTTGGTGATGGACAGGGAAGCCTGGCGTGCTGCCGTCCATGGGGTCACAAAGAGTTGGACACGACTGAGCGACTGAACTGAACTGATCTCTTCCTTTGGCCTAATTCTCTGTGTTTATTTCTTTTATTAGGCAGGTCAGTTGTGTCTCTTGATTTTGGAGAAGTAGTCCCATGTAGATGTCCTGCAGGGCGCCGTGTGCTTCCCTCTGNGACACGACTGAGCGACTGAACTGAACTGATCTCTTCCTTTGGCCTAATTCTCTGTGTTTATTTCTTTTATTAGGCAGGTCAGTTGTGTCTCTTGATTTTGGAGAAGTAGTCCCATGTAGATGTCCTGCAGGGCGCCGTGTGCTTCCCTCTGGCCAGCAGAGCCTCTGGGCCCAGGAATGCGCCCCAAGGGGCTGCATGTGTCTTTCTGTTTGATCAGCTGACTGCTGTATGCCTGCTGGTATTGAAGGCTGATCTTTGGGCTCACCAGCAGAAGACCCTGCCTCATGTAGCTGCTGTGGATGTGTTGGCAGGTAAAGCACATCCCAGCAAGTTAGTGGAGAGGCCNGGTGTTGGAGAAGACTCTTGAGAGTCCCTTGGACAGCAAGGAGATCCAGCCAGTCTATCCCAAAGGAGATTAGTTCTGAATATTCATTGGAAGGACTGATGCCGAAGCTGAAACTCCAATACTTTGGTCACCTGTTGCGAAGAATCAACCCATTGGAAAAGGCCCTGATGCTGGGAAAGATTAAAGGTGGGAAGAGAAGGAGATGACAGAGGATGAGATGGTTGGATGGCATCCCCGACACAATGGACTTGAGTTTGGGTGAACTCTGGGAGTTGGTGATGGACAGGGAAGCCTGGCGTGCTGCCGTCCATGGGGTCACGAAGAGTCAGACACGACTGAGCGACTGAACTGAACTGATCTCTTCCTTTGGCCTAATTCTCTGTGTTTATTTCTTTTATTAGGCAGGTCAGTTGTGTCTCTTGATTTTGGAGAAGTAGTCCCATGTAGATGTCCTGCAGGGCACCGTGTGCTTCCCTCTGGCCAGCAGAGCCTCTGGGCCCAGGAATGCTCCCCAAGGGGCTGCATGTGTCTTTCTGTTTGATCAGCTGACTGCTGTACACCTGCTGGTATTGAAGGCTGATCCTTGGGCTCACCAGCAGAAGATCCTGCCTCATGTAGCTGCTGTGGATGTGTTGGCAGGTAAAGCACATCCCAGCAAGTTAGTGGAGAGGCCTAGTTGCCCATGACTGCTGAGGGAAAACTACTGGGAAGGGCAGGGTCCCAGCGTGGCTGGCTTTGAGACCCAGGGTGCAAGTCTGCTGTGAGGCCACTGGCAGTGGGGGTAGGCCTCCAGCATTTAATTTCTTTATAATCTCAATTTCCATTTCTTTATTGCTAATATGAGAAAAGTAAAAGTGCTAGTCTCTCAGCTGTGTCTGACTCTTTGTGACCCCATGGACTGTAGCCACCAGACTCCTCTGTCCATAGGATTCTCCAGGCAAGAATACTGGAGTGCGTAGCCATTCCCGTCTCTAGGGGATCTTCCCGATCCAGGGACTGAACCCAGGTCTTCTGCATTGCAGGCACATTCTTTACTGTCTGAGCCACTGGGTTACAGTTATATTCTATATGTTGATTTATGTCCTATAACTTTGCTAAATTAACTTCTCATAGCTGTTTTAAAGACTCAATTGGATTTTTTACATATACAATCACATCTGTAAATAAAGAAAATTATATTTCTTCNGGGGCTCAGAGCTTGAAATATTAACTCCTCTGAGCCCGCCGGTGTAATAAACCTGAGTTCTCCAACTCTCTGAGTGTGGTGCTTGGTTTTTCAATTATTGGTTTCTGCAACATCCTCACACTTTTCCTAAAAATGCCTCCAATTTATTGATCCCCACCAGAGCTCTCTTTTTGCAAGCTCAGTGGCTTGCTGGACTTTTTTTTTTTTTTTTAGTTCTATTGTGTTCTTCAGGGCGAGGTGTTACAGCTTTCTAATGTGCTACTAGGCTGCAGATAAAGAATTCAACAGCCTGTGGGAGGGCCAATTAGAGTCAATTATAATGTAATTGAACTGCCTTGTATTTCTTGTCTGTATAGAATTTCTTTCTGGAAGGAAGATTGTGCTTCTTCTTACACCCTGTTTGGGGCAAATCAGAGCTCCAGGGATCACCCTAGATCCTGGAATAGAGTTTCATGGAGGCTCCAGTGTCTTGGGGGAACAGGGCCAGAAAGTCTAAGCTCAGCTCTGTTATTTTGAAAAGTCAGGCCAAGTGCTGACTTTCCTATTTCATTTCTTTTTTCTAAGATAAGAGAGCTACTAAATTTTTACAGAGAATTGGGCTATATAGGATATACCTCACAGTCAGTCTCTGGGAAGTTGGGACATCCAACCTCTCAAGAAAGAAAGGAGAGAGTGAGGGCCACACATTCCTCTGCTGTGCCTCCATTGTGGGGGGTTGGGAGGAGGATCAACCATGGGAAGCATGGATTCTGAACTCCTTTCTACCAACCATCCCCTGGAAACTGGTCTTGGACCACTGGTGTTGGTATTACTTAGCCCCAGCTCACTCTGCTCACTGCATGAAGGCCAATATATCTGGAGATGAGGTGCCAAGGCAAGGAATAATAACCTTATTTGGAAAGCCAGTAGACTAGTGTCTCCAAAAAGCCATCTTATCCAATTCTGGATGCCAATTTCTTTTATAGAACAGAGAGATGGAGGAGATGAGGAAATAAAGTAAAAAGAACATTATTCTGTCTGGCTTGGCCAGCATCAGGAAAGAGATGCCTTAATTTCTTCTTTTCTGCAACTGTTCATAGGTGTGCATGGTCAGATTGTCTCCCTGTGAGTCAAACAAAAGCACTTTAACATTCAGGCAGAGGGTCAGGGTTCCTTAAGGCAGGCTATTATGTAGGATTATAATAATGGCAATGAAAAGCATAAGTTAAAGAAACAAGTCCAATAAGGAGTCAGGTTTTGCTCTTCCTTGCTACGCTGGGAAACAGTGTTTACTTGACTTCTCCTACCTCACTATATACCCAGAATCCTTCAGTCTTGGGGTGTAGCTTGTATGGATCCTCAAAGGCTCAGTGGTCCGTAGCTGAGTACCCAGGTTCCCTAGTGGCAGCCACTTGCATATTTCAGCCTCCTTAGGCTCCCTCCTTCCCTTCTAGACTCTTCCTATTTCTCATCCCTCTTCCTTGGTGTTATATACACTAATAAAATAATATAAGCCTTCATCTCACCCTTGGCCATCTGACGAACCCAGAGTAATATCAACTATGTTTGTGAATATGGGAAAGAAAACAGGTTTGGATTGATTTGCGTATTTTTAGGAAATAGTTTAGTGGCCTGAGAGCCCAATCCATGGCAGAGGGGTTCCAAAATGATACATGGAAAGCTGCTTGCCAGTCCCAAATGTTATATTGTTTGAATATACACCAGTCCCTTTGGCCAGTGACAAATCTGCTCTGTGTCTTTCTTGGCATCCTTCAGTTTCCCACTCTGCCCCCTGGCACAATCTCCTCTATCACTAACCTTACTCTAGACAGAGACTGCCTTGATTTGGACCCTTCTAGAAGCAGATCCTGAGACCAGGTTATAAGAGTAAGTAGTTTATTTGGCAGTTGATGTGAGGAAACACTGGTAGAGGATTAGGGAAGGAAGACAGGTAAAGGAAAGAAAGAAATAAAAGTTATGAAATAAATGAGTTACCATCATGGGCAGCTGGATCTCAGTCCTGCTAGGGGACTCTCAGAATTGTATAGAATGCACCTTAAACTATCGCACTGGACAGGTGGGAGAGCCAGGGAGTTTATACACCAATTCCTATCAGTTACTTTTGTTGAGGGCTTCTCCCGAGGACATATGAGCCCTGTGCAGGCAGAGAAGGATAATGAAGTCCAAGAAAGCCCTAGGGCTTAGAAGTCAGAATACTATGCTCCTCAGGTGTGTTGACTGTGCAGGCAAGTTTGAGAAATACAGGTGCAAATACAGTAACCAGCATGCTCCAGAGCCTCACCAATGGACTGATCCCCAAACTCACCTCTGCAAAGTCTTCTCAGCAGTTTCTCCTGAGCTGAAATGGGTCCATCCTCTCCTGCACCCATGACCTCTGACTCACTACTAATGAACACGTGTGTTTGCCTCTGGTTCCTTTTCTCTTTTATGATCTTAAGAAATGCAAAGTGGATTATCAAGAAAGTACTAAGAACCCCTATTTATTTTGTAATTCTGCTTCTAAAAGACTTTATTGCAGCCTGGTCATATAGTGTGCATTACAATAACTCTGTTTAAAAAGACAAGTTACTAACAACAACAACCCCACCCCCAACACACAACACTGAATGGTGTTAGAGTATCCTTTCCCCACTTTCATGTCAGTAAAGAGAGGTCAACACTGGATTTTCTAAAGGCTCAAGCTTTCCTTGTAATATTTTCTCTCTCTTCCTCTCTTACAAAAATCAGTAAGTATAGAGATTGGAATTTCAGGCTCAAGCAGAATCATTCACTTGGGGATTCCAAAGAGGAGCCCATACAGAGTAATAATTTAGATCTATAAGCTTTCAGGAGGCTAACTTAAAAATAAGTGATGATTGTGGAAAAGGGATAAGATGAGAGTACATCTCAAGGTCTAAGATAAAGAATGGAATCTTGACAGGTTACTGTGACTAGGCTGGCTTTAGTCCATGCCCTAGACAGAGGAATTGCCATTGGGCCTAAAGTTGACTGAAAGTAGGCACTGAGGCCTTGAGGGCATTGGGAGGGTATTCAGAGAGCATGTCAGGGGAGTTAAGCTCTGTGTGGTGTGCCCTGAGTGTATTATTTACCTATTGATGAATAACAAATTGCCACAAGCTTAGTGGCTTAAAGCAACACACACAGTTCCTTTGGCTCAGGAATCCAGTTAAAGCTTAGCTGGACCTTCTGCTTAGGGTCTCACATGCGATAATCAAGGTGTCATCTTGGCTTGTTCAGTTTTGGAGCTTGGGGTCTTCTTCCAACACACATGGTTGTTGGAATAATTCTGCTTCCTGTGGGTATTTTGTTATTGTTGATCAGTTGCTGAGTCATATCTGACTCTTTGGGACCCCATGGAATGCAGCATGCCAGGTTTCCTTGTTGTTCACTCTCTCCCAAACTTTGCTCAAACTCATGTCCATTGAGTTAATGATGCTTTCCAACCATCTCATCTTCTATTTCCCTTTTCTCTCCCTGCCCTCAGTCTTTCATAACACCTCAAGGTTTTTTTCCATTGAGTTAGCTCCTCACATCAGGTGGCCAAAGTTTCAGCTTCAGCATTAGTTCTTCTAGTGAATATTCAGGACTCATTTCCTTTAGGGTTGATTGGTTTGATCTCCTTGAAGTCCAAGGGACTGTCTTCTCTAAAACTACAGTTTAAAAGCATCAGTTCTTCAGTGTTCAGCCTTCTTCATGGTCCAACTTTCACATCATATGTGACTACGGTAAAAACCATTACTTTGACTATATGATCTCTCTGCTTTTTAGTACGCTTGTGGTTGTAGGACTGAGGTAGTCTTGCTGCTTCACTTGAGTCCACTTTCATCCTAGGTATCCCCTATTGTTCTTTGCCATTTGGCTTTCTAAACTTGGCAGCTTACTTTCTCAAGGCCAGCAGAATAATTTCTTGACTCAGGGATGGCTCAGCTTCCTTTTAAAAGACTTTGATTAATCTAAACCTGCCTGATTAATTTAGGTCCACTCTGGAAAATCTCCTTTTACAGAATTGATTGGTTTAGGATTTAAATTACATCTGTAAGACCACTTCACCTTTGCAATATTCCATTAGCTAGAGGCAAGAGACAGATCCCATCCACAAGCAAGGAGAGGGACTTATAAAGAGGCCAGGATATCAGAAGGTGATGGTTATTAGGGGTTATTTCTGGGTCTGCCCCCAAACTGAGGGGATTGTGGTAGAGGCTTGAATATGTTATCAAGATAGTGGGCAAAAAGCCTGGATCTTTTCCTGTTTTTTAGCTTCTAAAAGGCCCATTATTCTTTCATGAACCTACTGACAAGCAGAGAGAGATGCATTAATTATGAATAATAATAAAAGTTACTCAAAATTTGGACAAAAGCAAAAGGTGGTGGTGGGGGGGCTTGATTCTTCAGTGCTATATGGAGGTACGTGCCCACCCAGGGATTGTGCAACTGCTTGTTTTTAGCTCATGGTTGGACAGAGGAATCATGGGGAACAGTCCATAGGGTTGCAAAGAGTCAGACACAACTTAGTGATGAAACTGCAGCATCTTGCTATTGATTAAAGGTCTCAGACTTAAGCTACAAACTATTTTGCAGAATTGTATTCAGTTGAGATGGAAATTATTTCTGATCACTTTAACAGGTCACCTCAAAAGTTATAGTTTATCACCCTCTTAGACATTCAGTTCAGTTCAGTCACTAAATTGTGTTAGACTCTTTATGACCCCAAGGACTGCAGCATGCCAAGATCCCCTGTCCATCACCAACTGCTGGAACTTGCTTAAACTCATGTCCATCGAGTCAATGATGCCATCCAACCATCTCATCCTCTGTCATCACCTTCTCCTCCTGCTTTCAATGCTTCCCAGCACCCAGGTCTTTTTCCAGTGAGTCAGCCCTTCACCTCAGGTGGCCAGAATATTGGAGTTTCAGCTTCAGCATCAGTCCTTCCAGTAAATATTCCGGACTGATTTCCTTTAAGATGGACTGGTTGGATCTCCTTGCAGTCCAATGAACTCTCAAGAGTCTCTTCCAGTACCACAGTTCAAAAGCATCAGTTCTTTGTGGTCAGCTTTCTTTATAGTCCAGCACTCTCTACCATGCATTACTACTGGAGAAAAACATAGCTTTGACTAGATAGACCTTTGCGGGTAAAGTAATATATCTCTGCGTTTTAATATGCTGTCTAGGTTGGTCATAGCTTTTCTTGCAAGGAACAAGTGCTTTTAGTTTCATGGCTGTAGTCACCATCTGCAGTGATTTTGGAGCCCAAGAAAATAAAGTATGTTGCTGTTTCCATTGTTTTCCATCTATCTGCCATGAAGTGATGGGAACAGATGCCATGATCTTAGTTTTTTGAACCCTGAGTTTTAAGCCAGCCTTCTCACTGTCCTTTTTCACCCTCATCAAGAAGCTCTTTATTTCCTCTTCACTTTCTGCCATAAGGGTGGTATCATCTGCATATCTGAGGTTATTGATATTTCTCCTGGCAATCTTGATTCCAGCTTGTGCTTCATCCAGCCCGGCATTTTTCATGATGTACTCTGCATATAAGCTAAATAAATAGGGTGACAATATGCAGCCTTGATGTACTCCAATCCCAATTTGTTCCATGTCCAGTTCTAACTGCTTCTTATTGACCTCCATACAGATTTCTCAGGAGGCAGGTCAGGTGGTCTGAGATGCTCATCTCTTGAAAAACTTTCCATAGTTTGTTGTGATCCATATAGCTAAAGGCTTTGGCGTAATCAATAAAGAAGAAGTAGACATTTTTCTGGAACTCCTTTGCTTTTTCTATGCTCCAATGGATGTTGGCAATTTGATCTCTGGTTTCTCTGCCTTTTCTAATCCAGCTTGAACATCTGGAAGTTCACCATTCACGTACTTTTGAAGCCTGACTTGGAGAATTTTGAGCATTATCTTTGCTAGCATGTGAGATGATTGCAATTGTTCGATAGTTTCCTTTATGGCTCAGCTCATAAAGAATCCTTGTGGCTCAGCTGGTGAAGAATCTGTCTGCAATGCAGTAGACCTGGGTTCGATCCCTTGGTTGTGAAGATACCCTGGAGAAGAGAAAGGTTACCCACTCCAGTATTCTGGCTTGGAGAATTCCATGGACTGTATAATCTATGAAGTTACAAAGAGTCAGACACGACTGCGCAACTTTAAATTTCTTAGACATTAAGCAGTGTTATATGTATCATTGAAATCCTATCCTCATCTGCCTTTATTAACTTACCTATAAATACTTATCTTCTCAGATATTCTTTGGGCTGTTTTTAACACCTTATTGTTTCTCTCAGTAATTAATGAGTTGAACAAACCTCTGACATGTGTTCATTTTATATTTGCCTGTGCATTATTATGTTATCTTTTGAAAACTACACTTTAACAACAGTATGGAATTTTTCATCAGCCAAGCAGGAGAATTGAGCTTAGTATTTGAATCTGAGAAATAAAGCAAAGTGAATTTTTTTTACCAAATATTTTGGGGCATAATTCACAGCCTCCACTATCCTCTCAAATTCTGAGAAGAAATAAATTTCCTTGACATGTTCTTTTGATGGGGAAGAAAGGATATAAATCTCCCAGTAGCCTTCTAACTTCTTTCTGTGTACTTATGAAAGCCTGATCTATAATCTGTAGGATTGAAAGAATGATACTTAACTATCAGGTTTGTTATGGATGGTAGCAGTGGTGAAACAGTGAGACTAGAGTCAAAGATCCATTGTGAGGGCAAAGCACACAGGTCAGAGCCCGTGTCAAATATGTATCCCTGAGAAATATCTCAGACCAAGTGCTCACTGATATGGTAGAATCCCAACAGAATCCTTGAATGGTGTTCAAGTGTGATTTGATCTGGTTCTTGACAAATACAATATAATCTGATGAAATGTAAATTTTGTCTAGTAAATTAAATTTATTTGTAAATATATATGCCCTTTATTATACTTAGGTTATCTACTATTCATTGTATATACACATATAGACACACACATATATGTGTGTGGTTCCCACACATCCAGAGTCCAGAAAATGATGTTAAGATAGAATTTTGTCTAGAATAAGGGCATGCAGGTTTTGAGAGAGATTCTGTCTTCTAACAAAAGCCCTTGACTGGTGTAACATCTTATTTCATTGCTTAAAAGCCTCTTGTTCTTAATTGTTTTCTTAGTTAAGAATTAAGGATTTAAGGAACAAAATAGTTCTATCTTAAAATATAACTAATGTTAAGAAATCTAGGAATATCTAGAATTTAAAGGATTTTTTCCCAACTAATATGCAGTCATATGAGTTACAGCACAGAAGCTGAATTCAGAGCAAGAAGAGTTTTGTTATATTTTTAGTTCATCTACTTATTGATTAATCAGTTCAAAGCTTATTATTAATGAATTTTTAAAATGCAAGCTACAGTGATATGCTAGAGATATAAGATGGGTTAGAAAATAACTTTTCAGTTATCTGTTGTTATATAACCATTCATCTCAAAACTTTGTGGCTTAAAGCAACGATTGTCTTCAGCTCAGTTCAATCACTCAG
This sequence comes from Neotragus moschatus, assembly GCA_006410615.1. Lineage (NCBI taxonomy): Eukaryota > Metazoa > Chordata > Mammalia > Artiodactyla > Bovidae > Neotragus > Neotragus moschatus. Next base: position 658,460 of record SJYA01000424.1, on the reverse strand, counting down.
TCAGGTCCGAGTCTTTGCCACCTCATGGGCTGAAGCACGACAGGCTTCCATGTCCATCACCAGCTCCCACAGTTTACTCAAACTCATGTCCATTGAGTCGGTGATGCCATCGAACCATCTCATCCTCTGTCCTCCCCTTCTCCTCCCACCTTCAATCATTCCCAGCTTCCGGGTCTTGTCCAATGAGTCAGTTCTTCACATCATGTGGCCAAACTATCGGAATTTCAGCTTCAGCATCAGTCCTTCCAGTGAATAGTCAGGACTGATTTCCTTTAGGATCGACTGGTTTGATCTCCTTTCAGTCCAAGGGACTCTCAAGAGTCTTCTCCAACACCACAGTTCAAAAGCATCAATTCGTCGGTGCTCAGCTTTCTTTATAGTCCAACTCTTATATCCATACATGACTACTGGAAAAACCATAGACTTGACTAGACAGACCTTTGTTGGCAAAGCAATATCTCTGTTTTTAATATGCTATCTAGGTTGGTCATAACTTTTATTCCAAGGAGAAAGCATCTTTCAATTTCATGGCTGCAGTCATCATCTGCAGTGGTTTTGAAGCCCCCCAAAATAAAGTCTGTCATTGTTTCCACTGTTTCCCCATCTATTTGTCATGATGACAATACACAGCCTTGATGTACTTTTTTTCCTATTTGAAACCAATCTGTTGTTCCATGTCCAGTTCTAACTGTTGCTTCCTGACCTGTATACAGATTTCTCAAGAGGCAGGTCAGGTGGCTTGGTATTCCCATCTCTTTCAGAATTTTCCACAGTTTATTGTGATCCACACAGTCAAAGGCTTTGGCATAGTCAATAAAGCAGAAATAGATGTTTTTCTGGAACTCTCTTGCTTTTTCNTGTGGCCAAACTATCGGAATTTCAGCTTCAGCATCAGTCCTTCCAGTGAATAGTCAGGACTGATTTCCTTTAGGATCGACTGGTTTGATCTCCTTTCAGTCCAAGGGACTCTCAAGAGTCTTCTCCAACACCACAGTTCAAAAGCATCAATTCGTCGGTGCTCAGCTTTCTTTATAGTCCAACTCTTATATCCATACATGACTACTGGAAAAACCATAGACTTGACTAGACAGACCTTTGTTGGCAAAGCAATATCTCTGTTTTTAATATGCTATCTAGGTTGGTCATAACTTTTATTCCAAGGAGAAAGCATCTTTCAATTTCATGGCTGCAGTCATCATCTGCAGTGGTTTTGAAGCCCCCCAAAATAAAGTCTGTCATTGTTTCCACTGTTTCCCCATCTATTTGTCATGATGACAATACACAGCCTTGATGTACTTTTTTTCCTATTTGAAACCAATCTGTTGTTCCATGTCCAGTTCTAACTGTTGCTTCCTGACCTGTATACAGATTTCTCAAGAGGCAGGTCAGGTGGTCTGGTATTCCCATCTCTTTCAGAATTTTCCACACTTCGTTGTGATCCACACAGTCAAAGGCTTTGGCATAGTCAATAAAGCAGAAATAGATGTCTTTCTGGGACTCTCTTGCTTTTTCCATGATCCAGCAGATGTTAGCAATTCGATCTCTGGAACTCTGCCTTTCCTATATCCAGCTAGAACTTCTGGAAGTTCATGGTTCACATACTGTTGAAGCCTAGCTTGGAGAACTTTGAACAGTACTTTACTAGTGTGTGGGATGAGTGCAATTGTGCATTCTTATGAGCATTCTTTGGCATTGCCTTTCTTTGGGATTGGAATGAAAACACCTTTTCCAGTCCCATGACCACTGCTGAGTTTTCCAAATTTGCTGGCATATTGAATGCAACACTTTCATAGCATCATCTTTTATTATTTGAAATAGATCAAATGGAATTCCATCACCTCCACTAGCTTTGTTCATAGTGATGCTTCCTAAGGCCCACTTGACTTCACATTCCAGGATGTCTGGTTCTAGGTGAGTAATCATACCATTGTGATTATCTGGGTCATGAATACTTTTTGTACATTTCTTCTGTGTATTCTTGCCACCTCTTCTTAATATCCTCTGCTTCTGTTAGGTCCATACAATTTCAGTCCTTTATCCAGCCCATCTTTGCATGAAATATTCCCTTGGCATCTCTAATTTTCTTGAAGATGTCCCTAGTCTTTCCCATTCGGTTGTTTTCCTCTATTTCTTTGAGGAAATAGAGGAAATTTGATCACTAAGGAAGGATTCCACTAATAGAGGAATTGATCACTAAGGAAAGCTTTCTTTTCTCTCCTTGCTATTCTTTGGAACTCTGCATTCAGATGGGTATATCTTTCCTTTTCTCCTTTGCCTTTTGCTTCTCTTCTTTTCACAGCTACTTGTAAGGCCTCCTCAGGTAACTGTTTTGCTTTATTGCGTTTATTTTTCTTGGGAATGGTTTTGATCCCTGCCTCCTGTACAATATCATGAACCTCCATCCCTAGTTCTTCAGACACTCTATCAGATCTAATTCCTTGAATCTATTGTCACTTTCACCGTGTAATCACTAGAGAGCTAATTTAGGTCATACCTGAATGGTCCAGTAGTTTTCCCTACTTTCTTCAATTTAAGTCTGAATTTGGCAATAAGGAGTTCATGATCTGAGCCACAGTCAGCTCCTGGTCTTGTTTTTGCTGACTGTATAGAGCTTCTTCATCTTTGGCTGCAAGTAATATAGCCAACCTGATTTTGGTATTAACTATCTGGTGATGTCCATGTGTACAGTCTTCTCTTGTGTTGTTAGAAGAGGGTGTTTTGTATGACCAGTGTGTTCTCTTGGCAAAACTCATTAGCTTTTGCCTTGCTTCATTCTGTACTCCATGGCCAAGTTTTCCTGTTATTCCAGGTATTTCTTGACTTCCTACTTTTGCTTTCCAGCCCCCTATCATGAAAAGGACATTTGGGGGTGTTAGTTCTAGAAGGTCTTGTAGGTCTTCAGAGAACCGTTCAACTTCAGCTTCTTCAGCATTACTGGTCGGGACATAGACTTGGATTACTGTGATAGTGAAGAATTTACATTGGAAACTAGCAGAGATCATTCTGTCATTTTTGAGATTGTATCCAAGGATTGCATTTGACCCTTTTGTTGACTATGAGGGCTACTCCATTTCTTCTAAGGGATTCCTGCCCACAGTACTGGATATAATGGTCATCTGAGTTAAATCCACCCATTGCAATCCATTTTATTTTTATTTCCTCGTAATTCTGGAATCTGGGCTGGGCATTGCTGAGATGTGCTCCTCCTGGTCTCCCTTGAAATCTCCGTAAGGGCACAGTGGTTTGGAGGCTACACTGGGTCTGGACAATGCAGAGGGACTCCACTCAGGAACCTGGTCCTTTTGTGCTGCTCTTCCGGGCTTTCTTTTTCACCTGGTCTCATCATCCAGCAGCCTAGCCCAGGCTTTGCCACAGCGTGGCAACTGGTTAAACAAGTGATATCCAGAAGCAAGACCATATCTACTTGTACTGTGGTTATCAATGTGCCATTGTTGATGGCAAGTCACATGGCCAAGGCTGCAGCCCATGCTGATGAACATGCACAATAGTGGGAAGAGCAGGACATGCGTGTCACTGGGTATAATCGAAGTAACAGTCTACTCCAAGTGGTTCTAACTCAACTGCTGATTTCATTTATTTATTTAGCTGCTTTGGGTCTGAGTTTCAGCATGTAAGACCATTCATTGAGTCACACAGACTTCTCTCTAGTTGTGGAATGGTCTCTAGAGTCTGTGGGCCCAGTAGTTTCAGCATGCAGGCCTAGTTGTCCAGTGGTATGTAGTTCCCAGACCAGGAATTGAACCCAAGTCCCCTGCATTGGAAAGGTGATTCTTAACCACTAGACCACCAAGGAAGTCCCAATCATTGATTTTTCAAAGTGTGTTCTTTTGAATCTCTGGAACTCTAAACAACACTTTAAGGGTAACATGGTGAAGTCTCACTTCAGCTATAAGAATTTCACATGTAAATACTGGGCATTAACAGTTAAGATTTTTATTGAGAAAAGTGTTCTACTGCCAGGAGAATATATATATATATAGTATAATCATTAAACTAGATGATCTCTTGCGAGTTAAACATTTTATGATTTTGTGACTCTGGGAGTTCTCAGGCCACTTAGTTGATCTGTCCTTGGATGATAGAACATATTCTTATCTATTCCACTGGATTCCTGCCAAGATGGGCGCAATAATATCTGCATGTCACATAGAGGTCTTCAACAGAGACACTGAGTGCATCCACTGAATTTCAATTTGCTTTCTGCATCACATCCTGCATGGGAAATACCTCCTCCATTTAGAAAGTTAATATCTGTAATTATGAACACTTATGAATTTAGAGACAGATGTTAACATTAAAGAAATCAGTAGTATGAACATATACTTACTTAAAATGTCCTCTCCTGTGTATGTGACTGTAGTGTTATTTTGCCCCTGTTAATAGCATACACTTGATTATTTCTAAAATTGTAGGTTTTAACAAATAATAACCACAACAGCTACCCGTTCTCAAACCCTTATCACGTTTTAGGTACTATGCAAAGCGCTTTTCATCTCATCACTCTAATTTTAGGCAACTCTTGCCAAGGTGATATTATTATTATCTCCATGGAGTGAACAAGGAAGATGAGGCTTAGAAATGGATCCAAATCCATGCAACCTTTGTGATCCCATGGTTAAGAATCTGTCTGCCAGTGCAGGGGACGAGTTTAGTCCCTAGCCCAGGAAGATCCCCTATGCCGTGGAGCAACTAAGCCTGTGCACCATAATTACTGAAACCCATGCTCCATGACAAGAGAAGCCAACGCAGTGAGGAGCCCATGGACTGCAACTAGAGAAAGCCTGCATACAGCAATGAAGACTCAGCTCAGCCAAATACATAAATGTAAAAAACAAAACAAACACAAAGCAAATCCATGAAGCTAAGAGGTTGGTGACAGAGGTGGGGTATGAATCCAGAACTTTCAGGCCCCAAAACCAGGCCTCTTCTCCTCCACCATGCTGTGGCCCTGCAGACCTCACTGAGCTCTTGTGATCAAGGTGTTATACTGAGATACGGGTTCTCAGTACTAAGAGAAGGAACACACCTGTCTGGATAAAGGGAAAAGTGAAAGTTGCTCAGTTGTGTCTGACTCTTGGAGACCCCATGGACTATACAGTCCATGGAATTCTCCAGGCAAGGATAATGGAGTGGGTAGCCTTTCCCTTCTCCAGGTGATCTTCCAACCAAGGGATCGAACCCAGGTCTCCCGCATTGCAGGCAGATTCTTTACCAGCTGAGCCACAGGCAAGACTTTTCATTGTCTACAGCATGGTTTTCCAGCTTGACTGCCCAGTGAAATAACCCAGGGAACTTTTATCAAATGCTGATGCTTGATCCTGCCTTCTGCATTCGTGGTTGAAAGTGGTCTTGGTGCAGCCTGGGCATTGGGTTTCTTAAAAATTCCCCAAATAGTTCTAACTCAGCAGCATGGGGTGAGAACCACTGACTTAGAAGAGCCACACGTGGCCCCTAGGAACCACTTGTAAGATGCTGCCTGTTTCATTTCATTGTAGAGAAAATACTTCTGCATGGAATGCTCTCACTTGTTTCTCTTTGAAAAGCTCTTGTTCATGGTTCATAGCCCAGGTCCAGTGAACAAAAGGAAATAATCAAGGGAAAGAAAAAGGTTGCAAACATTTAGCCTGACATTATCAAAATATCTGGACTTATGATCACTAGCTGCCCCCACACCCTGACAGCCTATATCTGAAAACCCAGCTGCTTAATTAGGCTATGTACCACTACCCCAATCCTTTTTGGGCCTCTTACTTTTAGAAGAGATGCTCCAATCACAGCAGTTTCTGGGGATCCACTGGCAGGTGATTGGGGAGGAGGGAATGATGCAGTTCCTCAGCTTTATCCTTTTGTTCTGATCTGCTCAGATCAGACAAACCTAGACAAACCAGAGGGCTGCAGTTCTGACAGCTGACAGCACCAGTGAGGTTCCCATGTGCCTTTGCTCACAGGGGGAAGTTGTCCTTTGTTTATTTATGAGGATAGGGAAGCTTACTCTCATCGCTTCATCCCAGACAACCAGTTGGATCTTAGGAAGTATGAGAAAGATCCAGACAAATGTTGAAACCAAAAAACACATAGGTATATATTTCCCAAACATCATAGTCAAAAGAACTTAAGTTCTCCCAAGTTCTACCTTGCTTATTAAAACCTATTATGACTTTGTTTTTAGGAATCAAAATGATTAGATTAGCTCTGAAAGCTTCTCTAACTGTTTGGTTTACATTCGTGTCTCTCACAAAGTAAATTACAAGCTTCTTGAGAATTGTGCTTCCAACTGTGTGGTGGTCATCATCCTCATCTTTGTAGCTCACACTTACATAGAATTTACCATCTGCTGGGCACTCCTCTACAAATGTTAAACATAGGTATTCACTTAATGTGTTTTATATTTCATGATAACCCCACAAGGAAAGTAACTATGATTATCCCATTTTACAGATTAGAAAACTGAGACATAGAGCATTGATTTATTTTATTTACCACAGGGCACTTAGTTAATAAGTAAGGGAATATTGTAACGACCCCAGGAGTCTAGCTCTGAGTCTAGAGTCTTAACCTGTACACTATGCCATTTTGGGGTCATATTTGTAAAAGGTAAAGAAGTTGTAGTTATTTTCAACAGATGACATAGATTTCTTTTTATTTATTGCACTCAAGAGATATATGACAGTGAAGTTTCATTGTTAAGGTTTGAAAAAGACAATGGAGAGAAAAAAAAAAAACCTCCCACAAATATGCATATGCAACATGTAATCTACAAATGAGGATGAAATATCAGCAGGATTCACCCAAATGTTGACCAAGTCATTTGGGGTTTCTGGTGTTGTGGGTGGCTTCTATTTTGGCTTTTGTTCTGTTTTGACTTTCAAAAAATATTTGCTATACTTAATATGGTATAATTCTATACAGTGTGCATTAGTTCATTATCAGAAGGTACAAANCAGGATTCACCCAAATGTTGACCAAGTCATTTGGGGTTTCTGGTGTTGTGGGTGGCTTCTATTTTGGCCTTTGTTCTGTTTTGACTTTCAAAAAATATTTGCTATACTTAATATGGTATAATTCTATACAGTGTGCATTAGTTCATTATCAGAAGGTACAAAGGCAGCTTACAAAAGTTTCAATCAAGTATAAAATTGTTGCTGCTGCTGCTACTAAGTCGCTTCAGTCGTGTCCAACTCTGTGTGACCCCATAGACGGCAGCCCACCNATAGTATATATACTAGTATAGTATAGTATAGTATACTACTGTAGTATAATATACTAGTATAGTATAGTATATTTGTTAGTATATATAACTAAATATAAACTGCTTCCTAGAATCATCTGCAGGCTCGTTTAAGCATTCATGTCCAAATCTCACTTCATGCATATATTCTTCCAAAGGGCATAATTTTTTATCAAGGACAATTTAAAATTATACTAGCCATTCTGGATGGAACATTCAATATATATAATATTGTGTGCCTTTGAGGTGGACAATAAGGGAAGGTATTAAGTCTCTAAACATCCAATAATCATTTTTATAACTTTATTAAGGATTTAATAACAAATATAATTGTATAAGTTTAAAGTGTGATGATTTGATATATGTATACAGTGTGGAATGATTATCAAGATCAAGATAATTAACACATCCATTACCTCATATAGGTAACTCTGCACGTTTGTGTATATGATGAGAATGCTTAAGATCTACACTCAACATGTTGATGTATGGCAAAACCAATACAGTATTATAAAGTAAAATAAAAAATTTTTAAAAAAGATCTACACTCAATAACTTTAAAGTATACAATACTATATTATTAACTACCAATAATCATTTTTCAATTGGTATGCAACAATCTTCAAAAGAAAAACAGAGCTTAAATTGGCATCTTCAAAGCTCTAGCTTTTAGGACTACCTTCTCCTTATCTTTCTACCATTCCTTCAGCCTCTGCAAGAATGATCCTCTACAAAAGGAGCCTTTATTAGAATGTTTTTTTCCTCAGAAAGTTCCTTGGAAGAAAACTTTCTAATTTCCCTTCAGATATAATAATCTTGAAACCAGAATTATTATGCAGGGAGAAATATAATATTTGCAGATGGAACTTCAATGTTTGCTCAGGCTGAACTTCATGTCATTATCAAAGAATCTTGTAAACCAAAAGAAGAGAAAACTAAATACCACCCCTGTCAGTTTTACCATGAGAGACTTATTGTACAATAAGATGGACTTTCAAAGGCTCTTTTTAGAAGCCCCAGAAAATGTGTCTACCTATTTACAACTTATTGCTGAGCTGATTATCTTTGTACCTGTACCATGTGAGATTCAAAGCAAAATGGAAGACTTGGCTTTGGTCAAAACTATGTATGGACTAAAAACAACTGATAATCCATAAAATGTTCACATTGATATACACAAACTTAGCCTAAATGACTGATTTCCTTAAGGTAGGAGCCAGAGAAGGCAATGAGAGGAAACCTGAATTGAAAGAGACACATGTACCCCAGTGTTCATCATAGCACTGTTTATAATAGCCAGGACATGGAAGCAACCTAGATGCCCATCAGCAGACAAATGGATAAGAAAGCTGTGGTACATATACACAATGGAGTATTACTCAGCCATTAAAAAGAATACATTTGAGTCAGTTCTAATGAGGTGGATGAAACTGGAGCCTATTATACAGAGTGAAGTAAGCCAGAAAGAAAAACACCAATACAGTATACTAACACATATGTATGGAATTTAGAAAGATGGTAAGGATAACCCTGTATGTGAGACAGCGGATGTATAGAACAGTCTTTTGGACTCTGTGGGAGAGGGAGAGGGTGGGATGATTTGGGAGAAAGGCATTGAAACATGTATAATATCATATAAGAAACTAATCGCCATCCAGGTTCGATACAGGATGCTTGGGGATGGTGCACTGGGATGACCTAGAGGGATGATATGGGGAGGGAGGAGGGAAGGGGGTTCAGAATGGGGCAAAACCAATACAGTATTGCAAAGTTATTAGCCTCCACTTAAAATAAATAAATTTAAACTAAAAAAAGAGAAGAATAAAATGCATATTTATTAGAAACCATAGCCTTGACTACACAGACCTTTGTTGGCAAAGTAATGTCTCTGCTTTTCAATATGCTATCTAGGTTGGTCATAACTTTTCTTCCAAGGAGTAAGCGTCTTTTAATTTCATGGCTGCAGTCACCATCTGCAGTGATTTTCGAGCCCAAAAAATAAAGTCTGGCAATGTTTCCACTGTTTCCCCATCTATTTCCCATGAAGTGATGGGACCAGATGCCATGATCTTAGTTTTCTGAATGTTGAGCTTTAAGCTAGCTTTTTCACTCTCCTCTTTCACTTTCATCAAGAGGCTTTTTAGTTCCTCTTCACCTTCTTCCATAAGGGTAATATATATGCTAGACCTATATAATAAAAACTATAAAATAATATAAAGAGAAATTAAAAAAAAACAAAAAAATGAACTTTATGATGTTCATGATCAGAAGATTAATTATGGTTATACTGGAATTTCTCTCAAATTTGGTTTAAGGATGCAACTCAAATTCCATCAAAATACAAGGTTTTAAATAAACTGGCCAATTTCTTTCTTCATAAAATTCAAAGAACCTATAAAAGCAAAAATAATTTTCAAAAGTGAGTAAAATTAGAGGACACTGCTATTTTAAGACTTACTGTAAAGCCACAGCAATCACATTAGTGTAATACCGATGCAAGGGATAGACATAAAAAAATCAATGGAAGTAAAGAAAAATTTAAGAAATAAACAACATATAATATGCTTAATTGATTTTATGACCAAATTTACTAAGACAATTCAGTGGAAAAATAATAGTCTTTTCAATGAATATCCTTCAACTAGAATAATTGGATATATATGGAAAAAATAGACTTGGATTTTTCTTCACATTTTACATGAAAATTAACTCAAAATTGGTCACAGACATAAAAAGTGGAAACTCTAAAATGTCCAAAATTAAATGTAGTATAAATTCTTCTGCCATCATAGTGTAGACAAAGATATCTTAAATAGGACAAAGCAGTACAACTACTAAAGAAAAATAATTAATAATTTGTACTTTATCAAATATAAGACTTCTGTTCTTTGAAAGACACTGTTAAGGAAATGAAAAGGCAAACCATAGGCTAGTATTAATATTTGTAAAACATTTATCTGATAAAGGACTGATAAAAGAATACATATGTTTGAAAGTTGAATTCAATAATAAGATGACAACCAAACCAATAAAAATAAGCATAAGATTTAAACAGTCACTTCATGAAAGAAGAGATAAGAGTGACAGTTAAGCACATGTAAAGATGTGAACTTAGATCTTTAGGGAAATGCAGATTAAACCTACAATAAGGTACCACCACGTATCCATTAGAATAACAGTTTTAAAGACTGAAAATATCAAAATTTTGGCAAGCAACTGGATCAACTGGCATTATTCTGTGTATGAGTGTGTGTGTGTGTGTGTGTGTGAGTCACTCAGTCGTGTCTGATTCTTTCCAATCCCACGGACTGTAGACTGCAAGGCTCCTTTGTCCTTGGAATTCTTCAGGTAAGAATACTGGAGTGGGTTGCCATGTCCTCCTTCACAGGATCTTCTCAACCCAGGAAGATCTTTACCATCTGAGCCACTAAGGAAGCCAACACTACCCTACATTGCCACTGAAAATGTATAACAGTACAGCCATATGGGGAAAGATTTTGTTAATTTCTTATAAAGATAAACACACATCTGCCAAATGACCAATCAATCTCACTCTACATATTTTTTTCATAAGATATGAAAACATACTTACCTCAAAGATTTTTACACCACTATTCATAGACTTGATTCCTGATTTAGTTTTACAGATGCCATTTACTTAAAGATTAAACAAAGAAAATACCAGGTTAAGTATGTAACCATCTTTGTTTAACCTTTAGATTTCAATCCCTTACCAGAGGTGTAGCAAAAATTCCAAGAAGAAGTTTTAGCTTTGTCTAGAAACTGCCAAATTGCCAAAGGAAACAGCTAGTATCCATACTGATAGAAGATATGGGTCATACATGACTTTGGTTTGCTGTGGAAAAGGGAAAATTCCTATAACTGATGCCCTCAATACAAACATGCAGTAAATACTAGAATTACTAGAATCTCTTCAATTGTTGAAAGAAATAGGTATCATTTAAATAGAAGTCAAAATCTAAACTACAAACTCTGGAAATCTGGCTGTTCAGTAAAAATGTAATCAAGCCACAAATATTAGTCAAATTCAAATTTTATAGATCCTTCCTTCATGGCTCAGTTGGTAATGAATGCACCTGCAATGCCAAAGACCACCTGCAATGCAGGAGACCCAAGTTTGATCTCTAGGTAGAGAAGATCCCCTGGAGAAGGAGATGGCAATCCACTCCAGTATTCTTGCCTGGGAAATCCCATGCACAGAGGAGCCTGGCGGGCCACAGTCCATGAGGTTGCAAAACAGTTGGACATGACTTAGCGACTAAACCACCACCATTTAAAAAAAATTAAAACATCATGTTGATGTATGGCAAAACCAATGCAATATTGTAAAGTAATTAGCCTCCAATTAAAATAAATAAATTTATATTTAAAAACAAAACAAATGTGTAGTTAGTTTGAATACCATATGTTAAACAAATGTGACCAAAATATTATTTTAATATGTAACCAATACAATAATATTAATTCTATATTTTACCTGTTTTATTTCTATTAAGCATTGAAAGCCCAATGTGCATTTCATACTTATAAAACATCTCCATCCAGACCATCCAAAATTTAAGTGTTTATAGTCACATAAGGCTAATATCTACTGTTTTAGACAGTCAAGCTCTAGACACTTATATTAGACATGCCCTGGCTCATCATCATTCCAAACAAGCCCCTTTAACACAGATTGGCATAAAACAACCATTCAATAATTGACAGATAAATATATGAATTCTTTCAAAGAGTCCATTACAAAAGCGAACCTTAGATTCTGAGAAAAACACTGTGAATGATCTGATTGAACAATGTCTAAAGTTAAATTTTGTGATACCAAAATAGCTGAGTGTTGGCATCTGATGGGATTCGCTCGTGGCTCAGACAGTAAAGCCTGCAATGCGGGAGACCTGGGTTCAATCCCAGGGTCGGGAAGATCCCCTGGAGAAGGTAATGGCAACCCACTCCAGTACTCTTGCCTAGAAAATTCCATGGATGGAAGGAGCCTGGTGGGCTACAGTCCATGGGGTCACAGAGTCAGACACAACTAAGTGACTTCACTTTGGCATCTGATAGCCTCAAATGGATAATCAAGATAATCATTCATAAAGATTCCCCTTATAAAAGACAAAAGTTGCTTGCTATGAAGAACTAATATTGCTGAGTGATGACGTGGCTGGTTCACAACTCATAATCAACATAATACTGGGAAAAAAATGAGTCACTTGGAGATAATATCACCTGTTTGGCCTTGAATCTTCTTTAAGCTGAGTTAGTTAAATATTATAAGAAGTTAATTTAGTATATTGTCCAAATTGTCTTATCATCAAGAAATTAAAGCTGCCTTTCCACAACATCTCTCTTCTCCACAATTATACAAGCTTCAACCTGAATGTTTGTTATTTGTAAACAGTTAACAAAGGCTACATGTGAACTTTGTTGGAATGAATCTTATCAAGTACTATTGACTAAACACAGTAATCAAAATTCAGAGATTACTGAAGTGATACACACACAACATGTGTGTCCATATTCTACCTGTGGACTGCAGCATGCCAGGCTTGCCTGTCCTTCACCATCTCCCAGAGCCTACTCAAACTCATGTCCATCATGTCAGTGATGCCATCTCATCCTCTGTCATCCCATTCTTCTCCTACCTTCAATCTTTCCCAACATCAGGGTCTTTTCAAATGAGTCAGCTCTTCGCATCAAGTGGCCATATTCATGTGTGTCCACATAAAAATGAAAGTTCCATTTGGCAATCCAAACTCTCGGTTGACCTCAAGACAAGGCCTCCAGAAAGTTCCCAAACATAGAAATCATAAAGCAGACAACTTTGACCATGATTTTGGATCAGATACATGACTTCTAACATCAACACTTTATGTTCAAAAGCCATTTTCCACAACCCATATGACCAGAAACACAAATAATCATGTTTTATCTGCACAATCATGTTCTTTATTTTCCTAGATATTTTATTTTCTCTCTGTTGGCTTAAGGTTCTAGATGATTCTAACACTTATAGCTCCTTTACTATAGCTTCCTAAAAGTCCCTGTTCTTATTACTGTTCTTATCGTCCTTCATCCAATGCCTGGCTATGATTTACTCAGGATTTGGCTAAAAGATACAATCAAATAAAAAGTCAACTTGTTCCCAATTTTCTTTGGGTGCCATCCAGCTTCTTTTAGTACCAGTCCCTTCAAGACAAACAATTGGTTTCATGAGTATTTCCTTTTAACCACTAGATGGCAAATATAACACTGAATCAGACAGGCAAAACCCTAAAGCTCCTTCAGTTCAGTTCAGTTCAGTCACTCAGTTAGGGCTGACTCTTTGTGACCCTGTGGACTGCAGCATGCCAGGCTTGCCTGTCCTTCACCATCTCCCAGAGCCTACTCAAACTCATGTCCATCATGTCAGTGATGCCATCTCATCCTCTGTCATCCCATTCTTCTCCTACCTTCAATCTTTCCCAACATCAGGGTCTTTTCAAATGAGTCAGCTCTTCGCATCAAGTGGCCTAAGTACTGGAGTTTCAGCTTCAGCACCAATCCTTCCAATAAATGGTCAGGATTGATTTCCTTTAGGAGTAACAAGTTTGACCTCCTTGCAGTCCAAAGGGATTCTCAAGAGTCTTCTCCAACACCACAGATCAAAAGCATCAATTCTTCAGTGCTCAGCTTTCTTTATAGTCCAACTCTCACATCCATATATGATTACTGGGAAAAACCATAGCCTTGACTAGATCTTTGTTTGCAAAGTAATGTCTCTGCTTTTTAATATGCTTTCTGGTTTGATTGTAGCTTTTCTTCCAAGGAGCAAGTGTCTTACTTTCACCGCTGCATTCACCATCTGCAGTGGTGATATTATCTGGAGCCCCCCAAAATAAAGTCTCTCACTGTGTCCATTGTTTCCCCATCTATTTGTCATTAAGTGATATGACTGGATGCCATGATCTTAGGTTTCTGAATGCTGAGTTTTAAGCCAACTTTTTCACTCTCCTCTTTCATGTTCATCAAGAGACTCTTCAGTTCTCTTTGGCTTTCTGCCATAAGGGTGGTGTCTTCTGCATATCTGAGGTTACTGATATTTCTCCCAGAAATCTTGATTCCAGTTTGTGCTTCATCCAGCCCAGCATTTTGTTTGATGTACACTGCATATAAGTTAAATAAGCACGGTGACAATATACAGCTTTGATGTACTCCTTTCCTGATTTGGAACCAGTCCATTGTTCCATATACAGTTCTAACTGTTGCTTCTTGACCTGCATACAGATTTCTCAGGAGGCAGGTCAGGTGGTCTGGTATTCCCATCTCTTTAAGAATTATATTATGTCCTAAAACTCCTTAGGAAATAATATCTAGCATTGGCAGTTTCTATCTCCATCAAAACAAACCTGAAGCTTTTCACAGGAAGTGAACTTTATAACTGAACACTCAAGAAGTAAAACTTGATGAAGAACTAAGAAATGAGCTATGTGTATATACATGCCTTCCTGTTTTAGTTATCATTGAAATTCTGGTCTTAAAAGCTTTTTCCATTGCTAGAAAACCATTAATAAATCCAGCTTATTTTTTGACATAGCTTTGATAGTGATCTTTATGGAAAATCAGGCAAAATATTCTTTTGATTTTAGTTTACTTATCTGATTGTGCCTGTTGTTGGTAGTTTTTAGATAGAAGAGTAGCTTTTAGAGGAAAAACATAAATTTACTGGTATTGACTCTCCTTTGACCGAAGCTACATATAATACCATAGTCTCATTTGTTACACACACACACATACACTTATAAACACACACACATAATATATGGATGCACATACAGTATTTTCCAAATTGGCAAATCATTCATCTGCACAGTTAACCTAATTTTCCCTAAAAATAATAAACATAAGGAAAAGAAACATTAAGGACTCTGAGTAGTAAAAACCCTTCTGAAAACTCAGACGTTGAGTAAACAGAATCCTTAAAGACACAAAAACACAAGAAAATAGTAAAGATGGGAGAAGTGATGTTTAAGCAATGTGTGTATATCTGACTTTTTTGTTAGACAAGTCCTCCTTAGCTCTTCTGAGGCTATGCAGTTTATGTAATTTACCACCATTTATAAATAACTCAAACAGAAGCTCCAATAAGAAGCCAAATCATCCATCATGACTTTAGAGGCTTACTCTACCTAAAAACAAACATCATTTAATTTCAGTTTACTGTAGCAGAAAGTAGAAATAACACAGTCTTTATAAGTCTGGCACTACCTCCTGACACAGAGACCCGGTGCCAAGTTGCTGAGTGATTTCAGTATCAGGGTTGAATAATCATTTTCATCATTCATTTTAAATGAACAGTGACATGTCATTAATTAATATTAATCAGGAAATTACCACATAAGAGTACAAAAAGAATGGTGGTCCACACATGGCTCATTAGGCTTATGTAGCTGAAGACATAAACTGGAGTTTTAGACTCACTGTTTATAGAATTTTATAGAAATAACTCATTTCAAATATTTTTAACATAATATGAAAGATAAAATGTACATTTTAAGAAAATCGTAAAGAATTGAAATGTTACTTTTGGCCCATAACTTTGACTAAAGGAGAAAGAAAAATACTTTTCATAGCAAAAGACGTGCTACAGATCAAAGAATAAATGTCACAGGTGAAGAAGAAATCCTATCAATGAATGAATGTCTCCACATGTTATTTTATAAATTATACTTTCCATGTTTATAGGAGAAGGCACAGCAGGATAATATGTAATAAATAGTTAATTCAAACTGCCATTTAACCATTAATTTGATCCTTTTTGCTGATTTTAAAAAGATATATCAGGACTTTCCTGGTGGAAAGTATTAATTAATTCTTAATTACTGGTGGTCCAGTAATTAAGAATCAGTCTTACATTGCAGGGGACATGGGGTCAATCACTGATTGGGGAACTAAGATCCCACGTGCTGCAGAACTAAGGCCTCATGCCACAACTACTGAACCTGCATGCCACAACTAGACAATCCACGTGCCACAACAAAAGATCTCACTCTCACATGACACAATGAAGATGCTGTGAGCCACAACTAAGAACAAATGCAGCCAAATAAATATTTAAAAAAAAGACATGTTATCAAGTAAAAATAAGAAAATCACTCTTACTTTTGTATTTCCTGTACATCTGAGGCCTTTGGCAGACATTTACTTGAAAATTAGTGAAATGAGCCTATCACTTGATAGAAAACAACTGATATTTGTTGCAAAAATTTCAGCATCATGCAAGGCAACAATCATGTGTAGGTAAAAGATCCATTAAAAAAACAAGAAAGGTCAGTGGATTTTAATGTCAAAGAGTATACAAAGATTTCTGATGTGGTTTCTGGTTGCACATTGCAACTAATCTCTAAGAAATTAACAGTTCTAGGTGGGTGATTGCAGTATTAAGAAAAACTGTTGAAAACCACCCCACCTTTTTCAACTGCGAGACCAAATTTTCCTCAAATATTTCAATTAAAACAACCTAATGCAACAAATTATTGAGACTCAAGGTGACTTATATTTCACCAGCCATTAAATAAACTGTAAAACAATGGTATTCTCCTTGCAGTAGGCCAAGTTCTCAGATGGCTTCCAAGATTCTTTTCCACTGGGGTACACATCAATATAATCACCTCTCCTTGAGTGTGGGCAGGACCTGTGAGTAAAATGGCACAGTCATGCCCTTGATTATATTACACTATACAACAAAGGTAATGTCCTTTCTCTAAATTTCAAAGAAGACTGAAAATAATTTTTCTGTTGGCTTTGTAAAAGTAAGCTGCCATGGGGCTTCCCTGGTAAAGAACACAGTGGTAAAGAATCTGCCTGCCAATGTGGGGGACAGTTTCGATCCCTGGTCTGGGAAGATGACACAAGACATGGGGCAACTAAGCCTGTGCACTACAGCTCTGGAACTAGTATTCTACAGTTCAGGACCTGCAGCTACTAAAGCTTACAGCTCACACTCCACAGTGAGAGAGATCACAGCAGTGAGAAGCCCACGCATTGCTGCTAAAGAGTAGACCCCACTTGCTGCAAGTAGAGAAAGCCCACATGCAGCAATAGACCTAGCATAGCCATAAATAAATAAATATTTAAAAAAAAAAAGTAAGCTGATATGTTGTGACAGAGCATACGTACAGTATACTTTCATTTCCATAAGTTCCAAAATAGGTGAAATCAATCAATGGTGCTGGATGAGGAATCACCATAAAATAAAGATGGTTACCCTTGCAGGGGGAATGGAAAATAGTGACTGAAAAGGGACCTGGAAAGAAAATCTGGGGCGGTGATAATGTCCTAGTCTTCTACTGGATGCTGGTTGCAGCANGTTCCAGAATAGGTGAAATCAATCAATGGTGCTGGATGAGGAATCACCATAAAATAAAGATGGTTACCCTTGCAGGGGGAATGGAAAATAGTGACTGAAAAGGGACCTGGAAAGAAAATCTGGGGCGGTGATAATGTCCTAGTCTTCTACTGGATGCTGGTTGCAGCAGGTTATTACATTTATAAAACTTCAAGTAGTTGCACTATTATGATTAGAGCGATCTGATGTATGTATGTTATTCATCGATAAGCTGTTCCAACTTAGTCATTATACTGAATAAGTGTATTTTACCACCCTCTTCTATAACCAACAATACATGAGACAAAGTATATTGGAGTTCAATTACTGTGTAACAAATCACCACACATTTAGCACTTGAAAATAACAGGCATTTTCACTTCACAGTTTAAATGGGTCAGGAGTCTGGACACAGCTTATCTGGGTCCCCTGTTCAAGGCTGTCATCAAAATGTCAGGAAGGGTAGGATTTTCATGGAGCTCACAGTCATCTTCCAAACTCAAGAGGTTGTTTGTAGAACTCACTTTCCCTGTGGCTGTATGCCAGATTCCTCACTCCTAGAGGCTGCTCTCAGTTCCCTGCTCTGCAGCCCTCACCATAGGCAGCTCACATCACAGTAGTGAGTTTCTTCAAGACCATCAAAAGACTCTCTAAGACTACATCTTACATAGTATAAGCAAATCAAGGGAATGCCACTCCATTCAACTTTGTCATATTCAATTGTTAGAAAGAAATCACAGGTTCCATCTGTACTCAAGAGGAGGAGATTATACAAAGGAAGAGGAGGGATTATTGGAATTTGCTCTAGCAATTATGATACTGGGCAGAGTATCACTGACTGATATTTTTTTAGAAAATGACCATTCTTTAGGTAGCATTTCTTCAAGCCCAGAAAATTTTACTTTGGAGATTTCCAAAATTAATTTCTCTCTTGAGAAGCTTTAGGAAGTCCTTTAGAAAATGTCATTATAGCTGAGCATGCAGCAAATGATGACTAATTTTTGGAATAAAAATTATTAAAATCAGCACTCCCCGCTGTGTTAATCAGAGACTTCATGATTGTTAAATTAGCATAAATTATAAGAGTAAGCATTTTCCCAGTCTTTCCAATTCTCAGCTTCAGAAATCTGTAATGTTTTCTTTAACAGGTACTTGTGCTATAAGATAGGGTATGAGTAATGCTTCTGCATGTGATATCACAGATGATAAAATATACCGATGATACCATTAACTAAAGGATTTCTTATAAGTTTCTATTAAGTGTTAGAAAGTGTTATTATAGATAATAAATTATTTTTCAATGTCTGATTCAGTTAATTGAATGATGAAATCAGTTAAATTTCAATGTTAAGTATATTTAAATGAATCATATTCAGAAGTAATTTCAAAGAAGCACTTGCCTTGCAAAATATAAAGCACAGATATGTAAGGCAATCATTCTGCACAATGATATGATATTTCCTAGGATTATACAGACTTCAAGATTAAAAAAATAAAAGAAGGGTAAAAATACATGACAGTAAGTAATTAATGGAAGAAAAAATTCAGTTATTGAATAGAAAGATACAAAAAGTTTATTTTTTTAATCATTACGCCTCTCTGTTCTTACATCTCACTTTCCCCCTCACTGCCTCATTAGTTTTACAATATACTGTTTATTGTCATATCCTTGAAGTCTAGAATAGTCTGTGTTTATATATACTAGGCACTCAAAATTATTTGTTAAATTAATGAACATATGAATAAATATATACTATTCCTAGTACATTTTACTGCCTATTTTTTCCAATATTTTATTTTTTGTGCCCTTGCATGAGCTATATCATTTTAAAAGTCTGAAGAATAACTAGGAAAAATGAAAAGAACTTGCTATTGATTTAATTTAGAAGGTGAAGAATTAAGATATTGATGTAGACAGAAAGATCTCCTGGTTCAGGTTACANGTGTTTCCTGACTTTCTACTTTTGCATTGCAGTCCCCTATAATGTAAAAGACATCTTTTTTGTCTGTTAATTCTTAAAGGTCTCAATCTAATCACACTAAGACCACAGCCTTGTCTAACTCAATTAAACTAAGCCATGCCCGTGGGCCACCCAAAGTTGGGTGGTCATGGTGGAGAGGTCTGACAGAATGTGGTCCACTGGAGAAGGGAATAGCAAACCACTTCACTATTTTTTCCTTGAGAACCCCATGAACAGTATGAAAAGGCAAAACGATAGGATACTGAAAGAGGAACTCCTCAGATCAGTAGGTGCCCAATATGCTGCTGGAGATCAGTGGAGAAATAACTCCAGAAAGAATGAAGGGATGGAGCCAAAGCAAAAACAA
>SJYA01000424.1:604255-638286 GCA_006410615.1 Neotragus moschatus | reverse complement strand
GCTAGAGGAGATCAGTGGAGAAATAACTCCAGAAAGAATGAAGGGATGGAGCCAAAGCAAAAACAATGCCCAGGTGTGGATGAGACTGCTGATAGAAGCAAGGTTCAGTGCTGTAAAGAGCAATATTGCATAAGAACCTGGAATGTCAGGTCCATGAATTAAGGCAAAATAGAAATTGTCAGACAAGAATTGGTAAAGTGAACGTCGACATTCTAGGAATCAGCGAACTAAAATGGACTGGAATGGGTGAATTTAACTCAGATGACCATTATATCTACTACTGCAGGCAGGAATCCCTTAGAAGAAATGGAGTAGCCATCATGGTCAACAAAAGTATCCAAAATGCAGTACTTGAATGCAGTCTCAAAAACAACAGAATGATCTCTGTTCATTTCCAAGGCAAACCATTCAATATCACAGTAATCCAAGTCTATGCCCCAACCAGTAACACTGATGAAGCTGAAGTTGAATGGTTCTATGAAGACCTACAAGACCAACCTAGAGAGCATATTAAAAAGCAGAGACATTACTTTGCAAACTAACATCCATCTAGTCAAGGCTATGGTTTTTCCAGTATTCATGAATGGATGTGAGAATTGGACTATAAAGAAAGCTGAGTGCTAAAGAATTGATGTTTTTGAACTGTGGTTTTGGAGAATACTCTTGAGAGTCTCTTGAACTGCAAGGAGATCCAGCCAGTCCATCCTAAAGAAAATCGTCCTGGGTGTTCATTGGAAGGACTGACTATGAAGCTGAAACTTTAATACTTTGGCCACCTGATGCAAAGAGCTGACTCATTTGAAAAGACCCTGATGCTCGGAATGATTGAAGGCATGAGGAAAAAGTGATGACAGAGGATGAGATGGTTGGATGGCATTACCAACTCGATAGACCTGTGTTTGAGCAAGCTTCAAGAGTTGGTAAAGGACAGGGAAGCCTGGTGTGCTGCAGTCCGTGGGGTCACCAAGAGTCAGATACAACTGAGCAACTGAACTGATATGCAACTTCATCTATTTTAAGTAGTTAGATGTCATCTCTAATACTTTTTTCCATATAAGGCCATTTATACTTTATAGTTCTTTATGTATTATATAATGGGGCCTTCCCCAATGCATCAGCAATAAAGAATCCTCTTGCAATGCAGGAGACTTGGGTTCAATCCCTGGTTTGGGAAGATCCCCTGGAGGAGGGCACAGCAACCCACTCTAGTATTCTTGCCTGGAGAATTCCATGAACTGAGGAGCCTAGTGAGCTACAGGCCATAGGACGGCAAAGAGTCAGACACAACTAAAGTGACTGAGCATATATATATATATATATATATATAGAGAGAGAGAGAGAGAGAGAAATAGAACATAGTGTTTCATTCAGTAAGTTGTCCGTATATTTAGTTTATTATGAGGAGCAAATGTCTTAAAGCTCTTTTTGCAGTTATATTTCCCTCTAAATGTTACTTGCTACTCTTTACTGAAATGGTCATAGTATAGTTAAATCTTATTTGCTAGCATCTGGGAGTAGTGTTTCTCAAATAAGAAAAGTGTGCATGGGAAGAAAAAAAGGTAAAGAAATCAACCTTTATCTTCCATATGAAGGAGAAAAATTTTATAAACTCAAAAATTTCTACAGAGTCCTTAAAATGACTTCCAAAGAAACACAAGTCCTTTTTCAAAAGTTAATTTGAAGATAAGACAGATTTCTCTGAAGCTGTGAATAATTAAACACTTCCTAAAGGAGCTATTTTTCCTTGAATAAAATTGTCAAAATCTCAGCCAGTTTATGTGTAAAATCTCTGTCGATGGCTTGTAATCGGTTGTGTAGCCTACAACAAGGCTTTTAGCAAGCACAATTTGAACAAGAAGTAGAAATGTTAAAAAATGAAATGCAGAAGTTCTTTATATTAGAACCAAAGGGGAAAAGAAAGCTTCTAGGGAAAAGAAAAAAAGACACAGTTGCAGAAAATATGAATGACAACAAATAAATTATCTTAAAAGTGTTAAAAACAGATTTTCTACCTTGACACTGATACTAAATTCTAAAACACTTCCTAGTTCTTAAGGAAAATGCCATCAAGCCTCACTCAATTTTCTGTACAGAATAAGAGACGAGTGGAGAGAAGACTGAGGTGAAGTTCAATTGAATAAGGAGACTTATACACTTTTGTTTTTCATTTACCATGTTATATATGCTGTTCTTTGGGAGTTTACATTTTCACACTACATTATGTTTAATACAAGTACGTTTCTCCCTGGGTTTTCTGGATTGATGTGCTTGAAAGCAGTGAGAACCCAATTTTGTTAAATAAATACGTTTCATGTATGTCTATGGATCTGAGTAGGGAAACAAAGTGACTCCGCTAGCACAAAAGAGATAACATTCAGTTACTAGTCTGTAGCTCAACATGTCCAATTAAAGGGATTATCACTCAAGCAAAGCAGCTAGCATTTTGTTTAACCAGCATTAAGGGAGCTCCTGTTCCACACCTCAGAGGAAAACAACCACAAATTTCACAGCCATAGCTGCCTTTTGAATTTTACAGTTAACAAGCTAATGCATGTCCCATTTCTTGGAATTTATTCTAGAAGTTACCTGCTTTATCTTCCTTACATTTTAAAAAAGTTTTTGCAGAGTATTTTCTGGTACCCAATTGCCTAACTCTGCTGTGTTTCACTCATATAGTTTAGCATGGGATTCAGTTGGTATTAGTTAGTACTAAAAATATAGCATACCAAAAATTGCCAAACTATATATAGTGATAGTGAGTGATAGTTGCTCAGTTGTGTCCAACTCTTTGCAAATCCATGGACTGTAGCCTGCCAGGCTGCTCTGCCCAGGGAATACTTCTGAAGTAGGTAGCCATTCCCTTCTCCAAGGGATCTTCCTGACCCAGGGATCAAACCCGGATCTGTTGCATTTCAGGCAGATTCTTTACTGTCGATAGCAATTTTAAGGAAAAAAAATGACAAAATGAGGAAACCATAATATGCACTGAATTAAATATTCTGCCTTTCATATATTTCAACTTTTATCTATCATCGCTTTAGATCAGATAATCTCCTAATGAGGTACAAAATGAATTTACCCCAAATCTTTAACTAGGCTTCAACAATTCTGTGCTCTAGTCTTTCACCTCAGCACCTCACCTCTCAGTGTCTAGGTAGAAAAGCTGAAAACCTAAACATTCCAGTTTAATTATTTGCTCTCCCAAACTGACTTGCTGATGAAGGCTTATGTAAAATAAGGCATTTATCTGTGACCTTATCATTTCCATTTAGCTGTAAAGTGGTTAAAGCTTTCTTATCTTTTTGATGAAGGGTTGTTGCTTCTCCTTTACCTAGTTCCTGCTACTAACAACAGAAGAAGGCAAGAGATACTTACAAGTTACCTATAATTTAGGAGAGATTTATTCCCTTAGCCATCTTCTAGTCATTCACACCTCCCTCATTTGGAGCTTATTGCTCACAGCCTTTACTAATTACTTTGTACAAAATTGCTAAAGGTAATAACTTAATGAACCCAGCCACTCTTAGCTGCTTAAAAGGAGCTTTGCCTTTATCTTTTTACACATATCTGAACACAATAGTTCAGAAGAATTTACATAAAATGATAAAATCTGTTACCTTGCCCAATTTGTCAAATTAAAAATCTACTTTGGGTATTTAAATTGTGTAAAACTAATTTCTCTTTTCATAATTATTTATAGGCCATAGGAAATAAGTAATGCATTTTTTAATCACCTGCCTGAAATTCAATCTCTCAAGTAGCCTCTCTCTGGCTCTAAATATTATTAACCCATTCTCCTGTATCGATCAAACCTTCTGACTCTCCAACTCTCATTCTGATGCTAGGACTCACTGTGGCACCACCTGTAGAAGTGTGTGTGGACTGTCAGATGAACTCAATACAAGAATTTCTATTGGTGAGTTCTACTTCTTGCCAGTAAACTGCATAGCATTCTAACAGTCTTTTATTGCAAAAAGGTTCCAAAAGATCTATCTAGGTGCCTTTTCTGTTTACAAGGGTGGACCCTGCTTTCATTCAGGTGGCAGATCACACTCATATTCCGCATGTAATAATTCCCACTAGACTAAGGACAGTAGTTCTTGCCTTCCAAAGAGTGTCTGCCATCCAGAATTAGGAAAAAACTCTCACCAGAAAACAGTCTCTTAAGTAGTAGATGAAAGGAATATCCTATCATTTCCCTGAAGATACCTTCTTCATTTAATTCATTTGTATGTCTCTCATAGTATCTAATGTAATACTTTATACGTAGAAGACATTCAAATATATGCAAGAATTAAAGAGTCACAGCAGACATTTTAACACTCAGAGTCAGCAATGGTGATACTTTCCATGATTTTTTTTTAAAGTATGGTAAATAAAGATTGCCAACAGGTTCATGAAAAGATGCTCAATATCATACATCATTAGAGAAACACAAATACAATGAAGTATTATTGCCTCGTATCTGTCAGAATGATTATCATCAAAAAGAACACAAATAACAATTATTTGTGAGGATGGGAACACTTGTACACTGTTGGTAGGAATGTAAATTGGTGCACTCACTGTGGTGAGTGAAGGTCTCTCAAAAAACTGAAAATAGAACTACTGTATGATCTACAATTCCACTCTTGGATATCTATTTGAAAAAAATAACAAAAACACTAGTTACTAAAGATAAATGCAGCCCAATGTTTATACCAGCATTATTGACAACTGCCAAAATATGGAAGCAACCAAAGTGTCCATCAATACAGTTCAGTCACTCAGTCATGTCCGACTTTTTATGATCCCATGGACTGAAGCAAGCCAGGCTTCCCTGTCCATCACCAACTCTGGGAGCTTACTCACACTGAAGTCCACTGAGTCAGTGATGCCACCCAAACATCTCATCCTCTGTCGTCCCCTTCTCCTCTTGCCTTCAGTCTTTCCCAGAATCAAGGTCTTTTCAAATGAGTCAGTTCTTCGCATCAGGTGGCCAAAGTATTGGAGTCTTAGCTTCAGCATCAGCCCTTTCAATGAATATTCATGACTGATTTCCTTTAGGATGGACTGGTTTATCTCCTTGCAGTCCAAAGGACTCTCAACAGTCTTCACCAACACCACACTTCAAAAAAATCAATTCTTCAGCATTCAACTTACTTTATAGGCCAAGTCTCTCATCTATACATGAATACTGGAAAGGCCATAACTTTGACTAGATAGACCATTGTTGGCAAAGTAATACCTCTGCTTTTTAATATACTGTCTAATTTAGTCATAGCTTTTCTTCTAAGGAGAAAGGATCTTTTAATTTCATGGCTGAAGTCGTCTTCTGCAGTGATTTTGGAGCCCCCAAAAATAAAGTATCTTACTGTTTCCATTGTTTCCCCATCTATTTGCCATGAAGTGATGGGACCAGATGCCATGATCTTAGTTTTTAGAAAGTTGAGTTTTAAGTCAGGTTTCTCACTCTCCTCTTTCACTTTGATTAAGAGGCTCCTTAGTTCTTCACTTTCTGCCATAAGGGTGGTGTCATCTGCATGTCTGAGGTTACTGATATTTCTCCTGGCAATTTTGATTCCAGCTTGTGCTTCATTCAGTCCAGCATTCTGCATGATGTACTCTGCATATAAGTTAATAAGCAGGGTGACAATATACAGCCTTGACGTACCCCTTTCCCAATTTGGAACCAGTCTGCTGTTTCATGTCCAGTTCTCACTGTTGCTTCTTGACTTGCATATAGATTTCTCAGGAGGCAGGTCAGGTAGTCTCATATTTCCATCACTTGAAGAATTTTCCACAGTGTGTTGTGATCCACACAAAGAGTTTCCCATAGCTGATAAAGCAGAAGTAGATGTTTTTCTGGAACTCTCTTGCTTTTTCGATAACCCAACAGATGTTGGCAATTTGATCTCTGGTTCTTCTGCCTTTTCTAAATCCAGCTTGAACATCTGGAAGTTCACGGTTCACATATTGCTGAAGCCTGGCTTGGAGAATTTTGAGCATTATTTTACTAGCATGTGAGATGAGTGTAATTGTGCTGTAGTTTGAGCATTCTTTGACACTGCCTTTCTTTGAGATTGAAATGAATACTGACCTTTTCCAATTCTGTGGCCACTGCTGAGTTTTCCAAATTTGCTGGCACATTGAGTGCAGCACTTTCAGAGCATCACCTTTCAGGATTTGAAATAGCTCAGCTGGAATTCCATCACCTCCACTAGCTTTGTTCATAATGATGCTTCCTAAGGCCCACTTGACTTCACATTCCAGGATGTCTGGCTCTAGGTGAGTGATCATACCACTGTGGTTATCTGGGTCATGAAGATGGTTTTTGTGTAATTCTTCTGTGTATTCTTGCCACCTCTTCTTAATATCTTCTGCTTCTGTTAGGTTCATACCATTTCTGTCCTTTATCGAGCCCATCTTTGCATGAAATGTTCCCTTGGTATCTCTAATTTTCTTGAAGAGATCTCTAGTCTTTCCCATTCTNTTATCTGGGTCATGAAGATGGTTTTTGTGTAATTCTTCTGTGTATTCTTGCCACCTCTTCTTAATATCTTCTGCTTCTGTTAGGTTCATGCCATTTCTGTCCTTTATTGTGCCCATCTTTGCATGAAATGTCCCCTTGGTATCTCTAATTTTCTT
Source organism: Neotragus moschatus (assembly GCA_006410615.1). NCBI lineage: Eukaryota > Metazoa > Chordata > Mammalia > Artiodactyla > Bovidae > Neotragus > Neotragus moschatus. The sequence goes on along the minus strand of SJYA01000424.1, from coordinate 631,659 downwards.
GAAGAGATCTCTAGTCTTTCTCATTCTATTTTCTTCTGCTATTTCTTTGCAGTGATCACTGAGGAAGACTTTCTTATCTCTCCTTGTTATTGTTTGGAATTCTGCATCGAATGGGTATATTTGCCTTTTTCCTTTTCCTTTCATGTCTCTTCTTTTCTCAGATATTTATAAGGCCTCCTCAGACAGCCATTTTGCCTTTTTGCTTGTCTTTTTCTTGGGGTGGTCTTGATTACTGCTTCCTGTACAATGTCCTGAACCTCCACCCATAGTTTTCAGGCACCCTGTCTATCTGATCTAATCCTTTGACTCTATTTCTCACTTCCACTGTATAATCTTAAGGGATTTGATTTAGGTCATACCTGAATGATCTAGTGGTTTTCCCTAGTTTCTTCAATTTAAGTCTGAATTTGGCAATAAAGAGTTCATGATCTGAGCCACAGTTAACTCCCAGTCTTGTTTTTGCTGACTGAATAGAGCTTCTCCATATTTGGCTGCAAAGAATATAATCAATCTTTTCAGTGTTGACCATATGGTGAAGACCATCTAGTGAGAACCCAATGAACAGTATGAAAAGGCAAAATGATAGGACACAGAAAGATGAACTCCCCAGGTCAGTAAGTGCCCAATATGCTACCAGAGAAGATTGTGGAAATAATTCCAGAAGGAATGAAGAGATGGAGCCAAAGCAAAAACAAAACCCGACTGTGGATGTGATTGGTGATGGTAGTAAATTCCGATGTTGTAACGAACAATATTGCATAGGAACCTGGAATGTTAGGTCCATGAATCAAGGTAAACTGAAACTGGTCAAACAGGAGATGGCAAGAGTGAATGTCGACATTTTAGGAATCAACAAAAATGGACTGAAATGGGTGAATTTAACTCAGATGACCATCATATCCACTACTGTGGGCAAAAATCCCTTAGAAGAAATGGAGTAGACATCATGGTCAACAAGAATCTGAAATGCAATCTCAAAAACAACAGAATGATCTCTGTTCATTTCCAAGGCAAATCATTCAATATCACGGTAATCCAAGTCTACGCCCTAACCAGTAATGCTGAAGAAGCTGAAGCTGAATGGTTCTATGAAGACCTACAAGACCTTCTAGAACTAACACCCCCAAAATATGTCCTTTTCATTATGGGGACTGAATGCAAAAGTAGGAAGTCAAGAGATACCTGGAGTAACAGGTAAGTTTGTCCTTGGAGTACAAAATGAAGCAGGGCAAAGGCTAACAGAATTTTGCCAAGAGAATGCACTGGTCATAGTAAACACTCTCTTCCAATACCACTAATGTTTTGTTGAGAGAAGACTCCACTAATGGACATCACAGATGGCCCATCAATAGATGAATGGATAAAAAATGATGTGGAACATATGTATGCTCAGGCATTAAGTCATGTCAGACTTTTTCTGACCCATGGATTGTAGCCCACCAGGCTCCACTATCCATGGGATTTTCCAGGGAAGAATACTGGAGTGTGTTGCTATTTCCCTCCCCAGGGCATCTTCCTACCCAGGGATGGAATTGGCATCTCCTGCATTAGCAGATGGATTCTTTTCACTGAGCTACCTGGAAAGCCCATATATGTATGTGTGTGTAGCCATACACCACACACAGACACACACACATCTGTATTAACATAACGGGACACTACTCAGTCATTAAAAAGAATGAAAATTTGCCATTTGCAGTAACATGTATGAATCTGCCAGGCATTATGCTAAGTGAAGTAAGTTAGATAGAGAAAGACATATTGTATGATATCACACAAATATGTGGAATTTAAAAAATACTACAAAGTAGTGAACATAACAAAAAAAGCAGACTCCCAGATATAGAGAACAAACTAGGTGTTACCAGTTGTGGGAAGTGGGGGGATCAAAATAGGAGTGGGTGAGTGGATGGTACAAATTATTGGGTTTAAGATAGGCTCACGTTTGTATTGTACAATGTAAGGGATATAACCTATATTTTGTGATAGCTGTAAATTGCAAGTAACCTATAAAAGTTGCTTAAAATTTTGTTTTAATTTTTTAAAATTATGATAAAAAAGTAAAATAAAACAACTCAATAGGTGAAAAAGCTAATTATTTTGATCAAAAACTGTGATAGTGAAATATTATATTTATTGAATTATTTTATAAAGTTTTTGCTATTTTCAAAACACATGCACGTGTAAAACAAGTATCTTTCAAGGAAAAAAAAAGTTTTATGTACAACTTCTATTGACCTGTGTGCCCTGTTTGTTCTTGAAAACACACACACACACACACACACACACACACACACACACACACACATTCATGCACGCTCATAAGTTAAAGCCCATAGATCACAAATGCCATTGAGGTCACCATAGATTAAAGATGCAGCCAGAATCTCTGGCTCCTTTGCTGCTTTATCATGAAGAAAAATAGTGTTTTTAAATTTTCTTAATGAAATTACATTTATCATTTTTCTGGTCTCTTTTTTTCTGTTCTCAATACAATGCTGTCATCTTTAGAGTTGATGTCAATGAACTCAAATTTTTCTTAAGTCAGACTCCCACTAAGTGAGATGAATGAAATCAATATTCTTTTCTTTACAGGTGAAATGAGTTTAGTAACATATGTAGTGCTGTACCTTCCTCTCCTTTTTTCCCCTTTGTACGGTTATCCATCAACCTATCGCTCTTGGCACCTGAATGAACACATCTTAACATGAGATTTCAAGCAGCAAGTCTACCAGAATATAATGAAATATCTCAGTCTTTGTTCTTAAAAATCCACCCCTAGATCTGTGGTCTTTGCTCCTTCACAAGAATTTATTTCTATTATTTTTACAGGATTCTCAGTATTCATAAGCAATTAGACAGGTCCTTGAGTTCATGAAATATCTGATCTCTACACACAAAAGCCTAAGTGCTGTTCAATTCCAAGGGCTGACTGAAAACCCAGAAGCACATTCAGAAAGGAAATTTCATATTCAAGGCCACCATGAAGCATGATTTCATTCTGTTTCATGAAGCATCTGTTTGCCATTATTCATGAGGCTTGTATTAATTCAAGAATTCCCTTTGCAGTAGTCCTTCTTAGAAAAAAGTAACTGTATCAAATTGCTTGATAATATATTTGTCAATTATAAAATATTGTGTGACTTTTAAAATTTTCAGTTCTTTAAATCATTATTATTGACCCATTATACTTCTGCATCCTAGTTACATCATGTTTTATCATATAATGATTTAAGCAGGTGATAAAAGAAGAAGTAAGTAAAGAGAATATTAATTCATGCTGATTAAGGGATAAAAATCTTTTTTTCATGTATTTATATTTTTCACAGTTTTGAATACTGATAAAGTTAATTTATATTATTTAGTATTTGTCATAAAGATAATATGAAAATAATTATAAGCTAGAAATTTATTACACACTAAATAGATTATTTGGACTAAGGAATAAAAAGATGTATTGAACGAAAGAGTGGGAATGTTTGGATCTTAGTAAATTTGGGGAGACATTAAGGACATCAAAGTAGACAAGGAGACAGCAACTAGAAAGTCTCTAAATTACTGCTACCATATAGGTAGGATGAGGCAGGAACACAAGTGATTTTCAATCAAATGGAGGGGAGATCCCAGCTGAGACAGAACTTAACTGGCACCATTACCAGTTACAATTCACTCCCTTAACCCCATGCCTACACTGGCCCTAATAACCATATTATATGTAAGAAGCAATAAGCAAACGAAGTAAACAGTAAATGGCAAGTGTCTAGTGAAATCCTTACTGGCTTAGAGAGAAGTGTGGGGAATGAATTCTTGACTATCTCAGGCCTTTGGTATCTTTCAATGTAGTCAATGCAGGCAAATCTTTGTCAATACATGTTGCTTCATCAGTTATTTACTACTGAATGGGAGGGAAAATAAAGAACTGTGAAATGGCTAGCTCATTTTCCAGGTTTGGTGGTTCCTATAAACTGACCCAGCTGAGTGGATTATAGGCATACACGGAGATTTCGTAGATTTAGTCCAGAGCCCCACAGTCAAGTGACTATTACAATAAAGAAAGTAACACGTTTTTGGTTTTAGGAGATCCAACCAGTCCATTCTGAAGGAAACCAGCCCTGGGTTTCTTTGGAAGGAATGATGCTAAAGCTGAAACTCCAGTACTCTAGCCACCTCGTGTGAAGAGTTGACTCATTGGAAAAGACTCTAATGCTGGGAGGGAATGAGGGCAGGAAGAGAAGGGGACAACAGAGGATGAGATGGCTGGATGGCATCACTGACTCGATGGGCATGAGTCTGAGTGAACTCCGGGAGTTGGTCATGGACAGGGAGGCCTGGTGTGCTGTGATTCAAGGGGTCGCAAAGAGTCAGACACGACTGAATGACTGAACTAAACTTAAACTAAAAAATGTGTTTTCCAAAGTTGCTGGCATATTGAATGAAGCACTTTCAAAGCATCATTTTTCAGGATTTGAAATAGCTCAACTGGAATTCCATCACCTCCACTAGCTTTGTTCGTACTAATGCTTTCTAAGGCCCACTTGACTTCCCATTCTAGGATGTCTGGCTCTAGGTGAGTGATAACACCATCGTGATTATTTTGGTTGCGAAGATCTTTTTTGTATAGTTCTTCTGTGTATGCTTGCCACTTTTTCTTAATATCTTCTGCTTCTGTTAGGTCCATGCCATTTCTGTCCTTTATCGAGCCCATCTTTGCGTGAAGTCTTCCCTTGGTATCTCTAATTTTCTTGAAGAGATCTCTAGTCTTTCCCATTCTGTTGTTTGCCTCTATTTCTTTGCACTGATTGCTGAGGAAGGCTTTCTTATCTCTTGTTGCTATTCTTTGGAACTCTGCATTCAGATGCTTATATCTTTCCTTTTCTTCTTTGCTTTTCATGTCTCTTCTTTTCATAGCTATTTGTAAGGCCTCCCCAGACAGCCATTTTGCTTTTTTGCATTTTTTTCCATGGGAATGGTCTTGAAACCTGTCTCCTGTACAATGTCATGAACCTCATTCCATAGTTCATCAGGCACTCTTTCTATCAGACCTAGGCCCTTAAATCTATTTCTCGCTTCCACTGAATAATCATAAGGGGTTTGCTTTACATCACACCTGAATGGTCTAGTAGTTTTCCCTACTTTCCTCAATCTAAGTCTGAATTTGGTAATAAGGAGTTCCTGATCTGAGCCACAGAGAGCTCCCGGTCTTGTTTTTGCTGACTGTATAGAGCTTCTCCATCTTTGGNGACAGAGGATGAGATGGCTGGATGGCATCACTGACTTGATGGGCGTGAGTCTGAGTGAACTCCGGGAGTTGGTCATGGACAGGGAGGCCTGGTGTGCTGCGATTCATGGGGTTGCAAAGAGTCGGACACGACTGAGCGACTGAACTGAACTTAAAGATATGTTTATACTGTACTGCAGTTTATTAGGTGTACAATAGCATTATACCTAAAATAACTCACATACCTTAATGAAAATCTGTTATATTGCTAAAAACCTCTAACCATCATCTGAGAGATTAGCAAATCATAGTAGTAACACCAAAGAATATTCATAACAGATCATTATAAATATAATTGTAATGAAAATTTTTGAAATATTGTGAGAATTTCCAAAATGTGATCCAGAGACATGAGAGGAGCAAATGCTGTTGAAAAAAATGGCACCAATCAACTTGTTCAATACAAGGTTGTTACAATCCTTCTATTTGTAAAAGACACAGTATGTGTGAAGAACAGTAAAGTGAAAAGACATAAAATAAGGTTTGTCTTTATTTTCCCTGGCACTCATACCACCCATAAAGATTGAATGCACCTAGGGGACAGGATAGCATAGCAGAAGGACAATATTGAGATTCAAAGACCTTCTCCTAAATATCTAGTGAAAGGAACCAAAAATAATCAATGGTAATAAAACAAACAGTAAAGCAAGCAAAGAACCCATCAGCACTCCTGGTAAGAAAAGGGCACAGTTTTTTACTTGGAAAATTGTAATCCTAAGATGAGAGAAGACTCAAGGAATTAATTCTATGCAAACAAATGTTAAAACCGGATAGAAATAGGTTAAGAAATTACAAGCTTTGTCAACTATTTATAAATATCAGTGTTTCTGGATGTTGTTTGCTGGCTGAAACAGCAGTAGGAAGTTGGAGTCTATCTCCCTTTTGCCTTCTAAACCTCTCACAGATGTATCTGTTTTCCAGGGAATAACTGAAAAGAAAATCTACAAGGGAATCTACAACAAATTTTTTTAAATGAGACTTTTCAGTCTCCTTATCTGAAAGAGAAAGTGGAAGCCAAGCAATGTGACTGCTGTCCCTCCAATGCTTTGGGGCTGCTATTCACATTTAAAGAAAGCAAATATTTTTACTTTTCACCTTTAGCAACATACACATGGTGTCATTATCTACATCAAAAATGAGATATTTTACCAACTTTAATTTTCAAATATATGAAATATAGGGAAGAATATACACAAAAATATAATTAACATTTATTCATTTTCTTGAGACTATTAATGGTGGAAATTGGCATGGAGTAAATATTTTAGGTGATTAATTATTTGACATCACTTCATGGTTTCTTTGTGGAGAAATGAGCTCAGAGATACCTAGTGTCTGGAGCTACAGAGAGATGCTACTGGGAAATAATATCTTTACTCTATCATGCAGTAAACAGAATTTTTTTCAATCATTTCCAGTATCTTGTAAGGTAGTAGATGCAGAACTAGATCTCTGTAACAGTCAAGTGGCTCAGGTTGCATCGCAGAGTTCTAGAGAATTGTATAGACTCCTGAGGATGTGCACTGTTATCTTCTCACCAACTGTTCCCATGTGGAACTTAGGGATACCTGAGAACTCATAGCTCCATGAAAAGTTATCTCTCATTCTCACTTTATTTAAACAACTTCTTAAAGTTTTAGAGCACTTCCTCTCACCCACCCTCCAAAAAAAGCCACCACAGTCTCTTACTATGATTATTGGTATCTTCTTGTTATACATCCAAATGTATAACATTTGGGACAATGATGCAATTAGCAAACTAAGAATTGAGATCTTCTCAGACTGTGAATCCTGCAATGCAGGATTCCAGGGTCAGGAAGATCCCCTGGAGGAGGAAATGGCAACCCACTCCAGTAATCTTGCCTGGAGAATTCCATGGACAGAGGAGGCTGGCATGCTACAGTCCATGGGGTTGCAAAGAGTCAGGCATGACTGAGCAACTATCAGACTGTGAACAGCCTTATATTAAATCCAGAATACAACTGGATTGACTTTATTATAATAGAGTTTGGAGGAGAGTTAAACACAATACTTTTGAACTAATAACATTATCATGAAGAAAACTCTACTTTTATTAAAATAGTAGAGATAAAGACCAATGATTAAATTTATATTCCATTCTAGCAATCTGAAATATTCTACAATATTTGTCACTTTTCCCATATAGCAGACTCTTCCTTATCTTTAGCTCAGCTTTCTACCAGATATAATTAGATTCGAATTCTTGCTCATTTTTTCTATAGACCAGATATAATAAAGACCAGTGTGGGTTAGATCTTATGCATGATTTCACAGCAATTGTTAAACGAATTCTATCTTTTGGGGGGGATTTAATAATTCAACAATTATTTCTTTAAATTATCAACCTGAGGGTACCAACAAATTGTGCAGGAAAAAAGAATCTATATTAGCTCTCTGAATTAAGCCTTCTAGCTATTCCAGGATCAAAATGGAAGAAAGAGAATCTGAATTCTTCCCACTGCTGACTTCATCCTGCTGCCTTGTTACAGTAATATCTCTGCTTGGCTCATCAAAAGAACTCTTGCAACAGCTGGACAACTTGTCCACTCTTGCTGCTATCAATCAATTATAACTGTACCCACTCATTCTTACTAAACCTAAAGACCTCCTTCAACCTGCGGCAGGAAGCAGGGTATCAATGATAGCTGTGAATATCAGATAAATCCTCAGGGCAGGTATAAATTAGGAAGCATAACAGAAGCACTTTCTGTTGGTCTACTGTTCACCCAAATGAAAAGCGAACAGATCGGAAAATGAGGACCTTTCTAGATGCTAGAAAATTATTTACATGAATAAAGGAAGCACTCCATCCATCTTTATATAGTTATGATTCTTCTCCAAAATGAGGTATATATAGGCAGAGATTTTTAGCCTTTTAGGGAGAAAAACTGAACTGTGTTATAAGTTATTTATTATGTAGCATCTATTAACCTGAATTTTATGAAATATTTATGAACATATTTATGAAGAATATAGAATGGCTATTTTTTTTTATCAGCATCCATGTTGCTTCATTCTTATTTTCTCTCTTCTCTAGCTATTTCACCTCAGTCCCCATCATCATATCTTTGTCTGCTACTTCAAGTCTAAATCCCAGATTGCATCTATGCCTATTTTTTCATTATACACTCTTTCCCTAGGTAACCTCACCTACTCCTTTATTAAAGTGTTATTACCTTCTAAAATACCATAACCAATTAATAAATATCCGCTACTCTGAATTTTGCCTAAACTCCTTAATCAGTTCAGTTCAGTTCAGTCACTCAGTCGTGTCCAACTGCTTGTGATCCCATGAACTGCAGCATGCCAGGCCTCCCTGTCCATCACCAACTCCCAGAGTTCACCCAAACCCATGTCCATTGACTCTGTGATACCATCCAACCATCTCATCCTCTGTCGTCCCCTTCTCCTCCTGCCCTCAATCTTTCCCAGCATCAGGGTCTTGTCAAATGAGTCAGCTCTTCACATCAGGTGGCCAAAGTATTGGAGTTTCAGTGTTAGCATCACTCCTTCCAATGAACACCCAGGACTGATCTTTAGAATGGATGGGTTGGATCTCCTTGCAGTCCAAGGGACTCTCAAGAGTCATCTCCAACATCACAGTTCAAAAGCATCAATTCTTCAGCGCTCAGCTTTCTTTATAGTCCAACATATATGTTTTGTTTGGATGTCTCAAAGATTTAGCAGAACTTTAGCAGAAGAATGGTTATTTGTGTGTATCTCCCTCGGCCTACCTCAGAGGTGAACTGTCTATAGAGATACTGTATATGTCGACAACTTCCTGCAGCTCTGTGCCTAAGGAATTGTTTTGTTTTGTTTGTTTTTTTCTTACAGAGAGTTTAACCACCCACCTTTAACTATTTTATCCAAGCCATCAAGATAAATACTTCTGGATCATTCTCTTGATCCCCTCTGTTAATCTAGATATGAAGTTTAAAAACTGGTTTCTGTTTTGATCTGTACCTTTGACTTTCACACATGCCTCCTATCTATTTGGCCATTCCTTAAAAACACTCTGGCTTTCACGTATATCCTTCCTGGAAGAGAAAAGTTCTTAACCACATGGTAATCTTCGCTAAAAAAAAAAACCTATTAAAATTTTGAGAGCTCAAGTCTAAAGGTAGTGTTTAAAGTTCAATCAGAAACACAATGATTGCAAAAAAATACTATGGTATAAAAATTACCAAACATTTTTACCATGACTATCAGAAGAAGTACATTCTTGCCAATATTACTCCATATTTATATATTTATATTTATTTATTGGTAATATATCCAAAGACACAGAGGAAAACAATAGAATGGGAAAGACTAAAAATCGCTTCAAGAAAAACAGAGACATCAAGGGAGCATTTCATGCACAGATGGGCTTAATAAAGGACAGAAATGGTATGGACCTAACAGAAGCATAAGATATTAAGAAGACATGTCAAGAATACAAAGAAAAACTATACAAAAAAGACCTTCACAACCCAGATAAACAGGATGATGTGATCACTCACCTAGAGCCAGACATTCTGGAATGCGAAGTCAAGTGGGCTTTAGGAAGCATGATGGAATTCCTTTTGAGCTATTTCAAATCCTAAAATGATTCTGTGAAAGTGCTAAACTCAATATGCCAGCAAATTTAGAAAACTCAGCAGTGGCCACAGAACTGGAAAAGGTCAGTTTTCATTCCAACCCCAAAGGAAGACAAGACCAAAGAATGCTCAAACTATCACACAATTGCACTCATCTCACATGCAAGTAAAGTAATGCTGAAAATTCTTCAAGCCAGGCTTCAACAGTACATGAACTGTAAACTTCAAGATTTTCAAGCTGGATTTAGAAAAGGCAGTGAAACCAGAGATCAAATTGCCAACATTAACTGGATCATCAAAAAAGCAAGAGAGTTCAAGAAAAACATCTACTACTGCTTTATTGACTATGCTAAAGCCTTTGACTGTGTGGATCACAACAAACTGTGGAAAATTCATGAGACAGGAATACCAGACCACCTGATCTGCCTCTTGAGAAATCTGTATTCAGGTCAAGAAGCAACAGTGAGAACTGGACATGAAACAACAGACTGGTTCCAAATTGAGAAAGGAATATGTCGAGGCTGTATATTGTCACCCTGCTTATTTAACTTACATGCAGACTACATCATAAGAAATGCCAGGCTGAATGAAATACAAGCTGGAATCAAGGTTGCCGGGGAAAATATCAATAACTTCAGACATGCAGATGATACCACCCATATGGCAGAAAGTGAAGAAGACCGAAGGAGCCTCTTAATCAAAGTGAGAGAGGAGAGTGAAAAAGTTGGCTTAAAACTCAACATTCAAAAAACTAAGATCACAGCATCCAATCCCATTACCAATAGATAGGGAAACAATGGAAACAGTGGCAGACTTTATTTTGGGGGGCTCCAAAATCACTACAGGTGGTGACTGCAACCAAGAAATTAAAAGATACTTGCTCCTTGGAAGAAAAGTTATGAACAACCTAGACAGCATATTAAAAATCAGAGACATTACTTTGCCAACAAACATCCATCTAGTCAGTTCAGTTCAGTTCATTTGCTCAGTTGTGTCCAACTCTTTGCAACCCCATGAACCACAGCAAGTCAGGCCTCCCTGTCCATCACCAACTCCCAGAGTCCACTCAAACCCATGTCCATCAAGTCGACAATGCCATCCCCTTCTCATCCTCTGTCGTCCCCTTCTCCTCCTGCCCTCAATCTTTCCCAACATCAGGGTCTTTTCCAATGAGTCAGCTCTTCACATCAAGTGGCCAAAGTATTGGAGTTTCAGCTTCAACATCAGTCCTTCCAATGAACACCTAGGACTGATCTCCTTTAGGATGGACTGGTTGGATCTCCTTGCAGTCAAAGGGACTCTCAACAGTCTTCTCCAATACCACAGTTCAAAAGCATCAATTCTTTGGAGGTCAGCTTTCTTTATAGTCTAACTCTCACATCCATACATGACCACTGGAAAAACCATAGCCTTGTCTAGACAGAATGTGGTCCACTGGAGAAGGGAATGGAAAACCACTTCAGTATTCTTGCCTTAAGAACCCCATGAACAGTAAGAAAAGATAAAAAGATAGGACACTGAAAGATGAACTCCCCAGATCAGTAGGTGCCCAATATGCCACTGGAGATGAGTGGAGAAATAACTCCAGGAAAAATGAAAGGATGGAGCCAAAGCAAAAACAACACCCAGCTGTAAATGGGACTGGTGATAGAAGCAAGATTCAATGCTGTTAAGAGCAGTATTGCACAAGAACCTAGAATGTTAGGTCCATAAATCAAGGCAAATTGGAAGTGATCAAACAGGAGATGACAAGAGTGAACATCGACATTCTAGGAATCAGTGAACTAAGACGGACTGGAATGGGTGAATTTAACTTAGACGACCATTATATCTACTACTGTGGGAAAGAATCCCTTAGAAGAAATGAAGTAGCCATCATGGTCAACAAAAGAGTCCGAATGCAGTACTTGGATGCAATCTCAAAAAGGACAGAATGACAGAATGATCTCTGTTCATTTCCAGGGCAAACCATTCAATATCATGGTAATTCAAGTCTATGCCCCGACCAGTAATGCCGAAGAAGCTGAACAGTTCTACGAAGACGTACAAGACCTTTTAGAATTAACACTCCAAAAAGATATCTTTTTTATTATAGAGGACTGGAATGCAAAAGTAGGAAGTCAAGGAACACCTGGAGTAACAGGCAAATTTGGCCTTGGAATACAGAATGAAGCAGGGTAAAGGCTAATAGAGTTCTGCCAAGAGAATGCACTGGTCATATCAAACACCCTCTACCAACAACACAAGAGAAGACTCTACACATGGACATCACCAGATTGCTGATACCGAAATCAGATTATGTTCTTTGCAGCCAAAGGTGGAGAAGCTCTATACAGTCAGCAAAAACAAGTCCGGGAGCTGACTGTGGCTTGGATCATGAACTCCTTATTGCCAAATTCAGACTGAAATTGAAGAAAGTGGAGAAAACCACTAGACCAATCAGGTATGACCTAAATCAAATACCTTATAACTATACAGTGGAAGTGAGAAATAGATTTAATAGACTAGATCTGATAAACAGAGTGCCTGATGAAATATGGATGGAGGTTCGTGACATTGTAGAGGAGACAGGAATCAAGATCATCCCCAAGAAAAAGAAATGCAGAAAAGCAAAATGGCTGTCTGAGTAGGCCTTACAAATAGCTGTGAAAAGACGGGAAGTGAAAAGCAAAGGAGAAAAGGAAAGATATACCCATTTGGATGCAGAGTTCCAAAGAATAGCAAGGAGAGATAAGAAAGCCTTCCGTCACCATCTAGTCAAAGCTCTGCTTTTTCCAGTACTCATGTATGAATTGGAGATTTGGACTATACAGAAAACTGAGCGCTGAAGAATTGATGCTTTGAACTGTGGTGTTGGAGAAGACTCTTGAGTTTCCCTTGGCCTTCAAAGAGATCCAACCAGTCCTAAAAGAAATCAGTCTGAATTCCTGAATTGGAAGGACTGATGCTGAAGCTGAAACTCCAATACTTTGGCCACCTGATACGAAGAGCTGACTAAGTGGAAAAGACCCTGATGCTGGGAAAGATTGAAGCTGAGAGGAAAAGAGAATTACAGAGGATGAAATGGTTGGATGGCATCACTGCTGCAAAAGACATGAGTTTGCATACGCTCCAGGAGTTGGTGATGGATTTAGAAGCCTGGCATGCTGCAGTCCATTGGGTCACAAGAGTCAGACATGACTGAGTGACTGAACTGAACTGAACTGAATATATACATGTATTAACATATTTTATTCAGGAAATAAAAGCAAAAAATAAACATTTTTAAATATTTAAGAATAAATAACAATATTTTCAAATAATTTTGTGTCTTTCTAGTTTCTTTACAATATAAAAGAACTTTGCTCTCAATAGAATTTTGTCTTTGATAATTTTCACTGATGCAATGCGATTGACTCTCTGCTTAATTATTTTTGAAAATTTAACATTTAATGACAGAGTGATGTGAATAACTGTTTCTATGCTCACATTATTTTAAAAACTGGTTTTAACAGATTCCATAGATGAGAAATATATCTTACAAATATACATGACATCAAATGGGGGAAGCTCTTCACATGCTTAGTTTATTGAATTATGGCATTTATTTTTCAAATGCATTTACAAATAATGCAATAGGGTTTTTTGTCTAGTATTTATTCTATATTAACAAAAAACCTGAAACAAAACATCATTTCCCTTTGAGAGAAGAAAGAAAACAAAGCAATATCACCTACCTTATTTAACATTTTATTAGAGATCCTAATCAGTACAATAATATGAGAACAGCAGCAACAGCAAATAGTTGATGATTGAAAAGGAAAAAACACAGTTGTCACTATTCCTAAGTGATGTGGTAAGTAGACAGAAAATTTAAGGTTATATCTTCAGTTTCCATCCTCCTAACTACCACGCTATTTATGTGGTGGTGGTTTAGCCACTAATTTGAGTCCAACTCTTTGTGACTCCATGGACTGTAGGCTCCTCTGTCCATGGGATTTTCCAGGCAAGAATACTGGAGTAGCTTACCATTTCTTTGTCCAGGGTATCTTCCCAACCCACATATCAAATTCACATCTTCTACATTGGCAGGCGGATTCTTTATGGCTGAGCCACCAGGGAAGCCCCCATGGATCTATGTTGTTGTTTAATTGGTAAGTCATGTGGGACTCTTTACAACCCCTGGACTGTAACATACCAGGCTTCCCTGTCAATGGATCTATGTGTGTGTGTGTGCTAAGTCACTTCAATCATGTCTGACTCTTTGCAATCCCATGGACTGCAGCCTGCCAGTCTCCTCTGTCTGTGGGTTTCTCCAGGCAAGAATACTGGTGTGGGTTGCTGTGCCCTCCTCCAGGGGATCTTCCCACCCCAGGGATCAATCCCATGTTTTTATATTTCCTGAATTGGCAGGTGGCCTCTTTACCACTGGTGCCACCTGGGAAGCCTGTCCATGGATCAATACTGCCTTCCTAGTCACGGAGAGGGAAGGGAAAAGGAAGCCTAATATACCACTCAGGGCTCTCCAGAGAAACTGAACCATTTGAAAGCAATGGTTCAGAAACTATGCGGGTTGAGTAAGTTTCAGTCTATGAGACAGAAGAGCATGTGGGAACTCAGGCAAGTTTTCTGAGTCTGATGCAATTTTGAGACAGAATTCCTTTCTTCCCAGGAAACCTCAGATTTTGTTCTTTAATTGGTTAGATGAGATGTCCCCTATTATTACTGATAGTAATCGCCTTTACTTAGAATTAACTGATAGTTAATGTTGATAGCATCTACAAAATATTTTTACAGTAAGATCTAAAGTAGTATTTGTCAAACAACTGGGCAGCACAGCCTATTCAAGTTGACAAACACAATTAACCATGACACTCACCATTGCTTTTTCACACAGTCAACTTGACATTGATGTGAAAATCTGACCAAGATATCACAGTAAAAACAAGACCATGAGTTTAAATATAGTGCAAAAGTTTTAAATAGACTTTGAGCAACAAATCCATCAGAAGAATGTATGACCAGAAGTGATGTTAACTCTAAAATATATGGATGCTTAGAGCACGTAGCAGAGAAGGCAATGACAACCCACTCCAGTGTTCTTGCCTGGAGAATCCCAGGGACGGGGGAGCCTGGCAGGCTGCTGTCTATGGGGTCGCACAGTCGTACACAGCTGAAGCGACTTAGTAGCAGCAGCAGCAGCAGAGCACATAGAAATGTAATAAATAATGGTAACTGCTACACCATTACAACCTGACACTGCTCTAAACTGTTCAATGCAATGAGATAATAGAAGAAATAAATAAAAATTGAAAGATAGAAGCAGGCACTAGCGGTAGATGATATACATGTATTGGTAAATACCAAGAGAATCAAATCTTATGAAGTATTAGAAACAATAAAAGCTCTACTGTAGCCAGTAACGAAAAGCAAATATAATGAAAGAAAAGTTACCATTTACAGAGCAACAAAAATTCTTAGAAATTTACAAAATTAATAAAAACAGATAAAATCTACCTAAAATTTAAATTCTACTGAGGGACATAAAACCATTGAGTAAATGAAACAAAAATGTTACATCTGTTTTTATTTAAAATGCCTTTCTAGGGACTTCCCCGGTGGTGCAAGCTTAAGACTTTACTCTCCAAAGCAAGGGTTGTGGGCTGGATCCCTGGTTGGGGAGCAAAGATCCCAGATGACTCTCAGCCAAAAAGCCAAAACATAAAACAGAAGCAATATTGTAACAAATTCAATAAAACTTTAGAAAAATAAAGTAAAATGCCCTTCTTCCTTCTATACCTAACATTATCCAAAATTATTTCTGTATTCATATGTAAGAATTGGAAATGGGAACACCATGTTCTGATATAGCAAGGTACATAGATGGCAGTACATATAAATACAAAATGTCACCAGAAAGATCTGAGCTTCACAGTTTGCAAGTAGTTTTCTTAACAAAAATACTAAATTTTGTCACAACCAAAATTCAAATTATTTCCTTAACCTTTTAAATTGAAACATATTATCATCACAACTCATGATCCAAAAGCACTGGGATTGCTTTTTTAAATATTATTTTAAGCTTAACATTACATACTTTAAAATAACCTTGGAAACACGGTTGCTTGGTATTACTAGAAAAAACAAAGAACATAGAGAAATAATGAATAGCAGCTGAAAGTTCTAGATGTAACAAGTATAACCACTATAAGAAAGGTCAAGGGGTCATGAAAAATGTAGCCTATGGGTGTTCAATGACAAAACTTTGGGCAAATTAGAGATTAGATTTCCTTTTCCTACCAATTCAAGAAAGGAGAAAGAAATTCAATTGAGGAAAACGAGATACATGACTCTCCTTCATGACTGTAAGTATAACGGAAATCTATTCTTATTATATGATAAATATACAAGTGGAAATATTCGATCAGCCCTTTATTGAATCTGTGGACGGGGAATCCGTGAATTGAGAGGAGCAACTGCAAGGGACTTGAGCCCACAGACTTGCATCCACAGAGGGGTTCCTGGGACCAACCCCCTGAGGATACTTAGGGACAGTGTGTATGAAAGATTATAGAAGAAAATTATAGATTTTCTTTATAGAAATTACAGATTATAGAAAAGAATAATTATTAGGTGGTAAGATTACAGGAATTTTTTTTTCTCTTTGAGCCCTTCATTTAAATGTTCTACCATAAGTAAATTATCTCTATGAAATATTATTTAATACATAACATTTTTAACAAACTGTCCCTGATAGCTCAGTTGGTAAAGAATCCGCCTGCAATGCAGGAGACCTCAGTTCGATTCCTGGGTCAGGAAGATCCGCTGGAGAAGGGATAGGCTAGCCACTCCAGCATTCTAGCCTGGAGAATTCCACGGACTATATAGTCCATGGGGTCACAAAGATCGGACATGACTGAGAGACTTTCACTTCACTTCAAGTAACTGATTACAGAGATTACTGTATAGTCCATGGGTTGGCAAAGAATCGGACACAACTAAACGACTTTCACTTCACTTCACTTCACTTGATATATACTGCTGCTGCTGCTGCTGCTAAGTCGCTTCAGTCGTGTCCAACTCTGTGCGACCGCATTGATGGCAGCCCACCAGGCTCCCCCATCCCTGGGATTCTCTAGGCAAGAGTATTGGAGTGGAGTGCCATTGCCTTCTCCATCACTTGATATATAATATTATATAAATTCCAGGTGTATAATAAGAGTGATTCACAGTTTTTAAAGCTTCCACTCCATTTATAGTTATTATAAAACATTTGCTATATTCCATATGTTGTACAATATATCCTTGTAGCTTATTTTATACCTAGTAGTTTTTATTTCTTAATCCCCGACCTCTATCTTGCACCCCCCCTTTCCCTCTCCCCACTGGTAACCATGAGTCTGTTCTCTGTGTCTGTGAGTCTGCTGTTTTTTTAATGTGTGTTACATTCACTAGTTTGTTGTATTTTTAAATTCTACATATAAGTGATATCATACAGTATTTATCCTTCTCTGTCTGATTTTATTGTACTTAGAAGAATATTAAGCAGCAGTTCTGAAATTCATGTTAAAGCTCAATGTAAATTTCCTAGCATCCAGATTGTATTTTCATTGTACCTGCCCTCCAACTTAATATGTCAACAATATTAAGATTTATTCAATTACAAGTAATGAGATAAATTCCAATGGTAAAGTTCACACATGTCTACTTCTTTGAGAAGAGATTATTAAGCCACAGTATTCAGTTTTAGCCTGAATAGATGGCACTGAATTACATGGGAAGTTTTTCCCTAAATACTCAACCTAAATTACGTGGGACAACTTGTGCCATTTTCTTGAGAATATTTTTAACTGGCAAGAGAAACTATATTGAAGGACAATTCCACCAGGGCAATGACTGTGACAAACATAATTCAGAAAAGTATGATTTGTGGTTTTTCTTTAATAAAGATTAATCTTTTGAGAATTTTTTTCCTCCTTTGTTTCAAATGACTTCACATAATCTCCTATATTAGCTTTCATAGTTATAACTAACCTCCCGATAGCAAAATACGTAATGTACAATTAAACTCACTCAACAGTTAACAAAATATATTAATGTGAGTATAGTGGGAATCTCAATTATTCTCTTGTTTAATATTAAAATGAAAAAAGTTTTGAAAAAGTATTCAAAGGCTTATTGAAGCTCTGTAAATATCAGAAGACTGTCTTACAACAAGATACATTATTAAATTAATCACAATTCAGCAGCGTTTTATAAATTATTCTTAATAAATGTTCACAGTACATAAATTTGAGAATAGTAAAAGTGAATGCATTTTTAAAAGTTCAGAAAAATCTCAGTGAATTTTAAAAGCATTCATCTCTGAAGCATTTATTATGGTAAACTGTGAGCCAAGATGAATTGTGAACATTTCATTTCATCTTCCATTGAAATGACAATCCCAGATTTTCTGAGGTCTAACTATCTACTTTATCTACAGCAACTGGACTCATGAAAAACACTGAATTCACATATGATCCTGATCCTCTTGAGAGTGCAGTAAGAAAGTTCTCAGAATGCCAGGCCATTAATAAAGCCTGCTTTAAAAAATAATTATGAGCATGGAGACAGGTTTGGGTTGATAAGAAAACTTACATTCTGAAACTCAAGATTGACAGCAGTAGCACAGAGATAAAGATAGCAATTAGAGGAGAAACCTGAAATATTACAGATGAGAGATGGCAAAAGAGAAAATTCAAAGGAGAGAAGAACTAGTTTTTGAAGATTTGGGGGCAACAATAATTTATTTTTAGAAGATCATTAGATTTTAGAAGAGGTGAGACTGAGTAAGATGCTTTCTTTATAAGCTGCTAAAATGTTATAAAGAAAGCTGCGTGCCAAAGAATTGATGCTTTTGAACTGTGGTGTTGGGGAGGACTCTTGAGAGTCCCTTGGACTGCAAAGAGATCCAACCAGTCCATCTTAAAGGAGATCAGTCCTGGGTGTTCATTGGAAGGACTGATGTTGAAGCTGAAACTCCAATACTTTGGTCACCTGATGGAAAGAGCTGACTCATTTGAAAAGACTCTGATGCTGGGAATGATTGAGGGCAGGAGAAGAAGAGGACGACAGAGGATGAGATGGTTGGATGGCATCACCAACTCGATAGACATGGGTTTGGGTGGACCCTGGGAGTTGGTGATGGACAGGGAGGCTTGGCATGCTGTGGTTCATGGGGTCACAAAGAGTTGGACATGACTGAGCAACTAAACAGAACTGAACTGAAAACGTTAGTGTCCACGAGACAGTGAAGTTCGAGGAAGGAGAATGATAAAAAAAAAATGCATTTATTTCATTGAAAAACATAGTTTCTGATTGCCAGAATGGCACATAGGCATTTATTAAAGGTATATTTGGCTTCCCAGGTAGCGCAGGTGGTAAATAACCTGCCTGCCAATGAAGAAGATATAAGAGACTCAAGTTTGATCCCTGGGTTGGAAAGATCCCCTGCAGGAAGGCATGGCAACACATTCCAGTATTTTTGCCTAGAGAATCCCAAGGACAGAGGAGCCTGGGTGGTTACAGTCCCTGTGGTCACAAAGAGACGGTCAGGACTGAAGCAGTTTAACACACACACACACACACACACACACAAGTATATTACATGTTACCAAGAAGGCCAGATGAAAATGTCATCAACAATATTATACCTTATAGTTCACATAAAGAAACAAAAGCATTTCATTTGGTTTAGTCTGATATGACTCAGGATTATCATTAATTCATTCTAAACCATGTAAATAATAAGCATCCTTTAGTCACCTTGCTAGGAACTAGGGACACAATGAGGAATAATATCATTCCATCCACATACAAGGAGTTGAAGAGAATGGTAGGTAAACAGGCAGTTACAGTAAAGTGAGATGAGTGCCAATCATAATTAAAAACAGTGTCCTCTAAGACACAAAACAAGGCACCAATCCCACAGAGATGTTAGGAAAGTCAGACTTAAAAACCACTGAGATATAATGAAGACAAAGAGGGAAAAAGATGTGTTCCAAGCAGAGGAATAGGATATACAAAGACCAAAGGGAAAAAGAGACAGTTTGGCTGCTGCTNTCTGTGTATTTTTGCCACCTCTTCTTAATATCTTCTGCTTCTGTTAGGTCCATACCATTCTGTCCTTTATCGAGCCCATCTTTACATCAAATGTTCCCTTGGTATCTCTAGTTTTCTTGAAGAGATCTCTAGTCTTTCCCATTCTGTTGTTTTCCTCTATTTCTCTGCACTGATTGCCAAGGAAGGCTTTCTTAGTAGCAAACTAATAAAGAGATAGGACTAATATCCACATGCCAGTCAAGTTTTAAAAACTTCATTTATATTCTTAATTTCTTTAACCATCTTATGCATAATATAAGGATATGAAAGAAAGTAGGTATTCATTAGAAAAAGAAATAGCAGAAGTTCTGGACTAATTTTTTAAAATATAATTTGGTTATTTTATTACACAATTATACTTGGAAACAAAGCAAGAAAAAATAGAATTCCATACTGTATCTCATTGATCCTATTATCATATCAGTCCTTAAACAGAAAACTGTCTTAAAAATGACTGCTTAATCCCAAAGAGACTTACTATCAATTGTGTTGATCTGGCCAGTAGGAGTTGAAGTATCAGGCATACTCTTTGCTTCTGATCTAGGCTCTGTCTTGTATATGGATTCATCCTGACAAAACCCTTTCTCAACACTGTCGAAAAACCACTGTGTGGTCACACAGTGTACATTCCATCTCTTGGCACATTCATATTTTTGACCTATTATGTCAATGAAAAAATGAGAAATGCAAGCCATTAAAATCCATCTTTGCATAAATATTTATATGAAAGCTTAGGAAAAAATTCACCTGAAACAAAATTAAAATTACCAGCAATTACTCTTAAACAGTATGCTATACAGTGTATTAAAAGGCAATATATTAGGTTATTATCCAATTGTATTTTCTGTGTGTTGTGTTAAATACACATGCTATGTGAGGGGGTTTATCTTTTACAAAATTGCAGAGACAGAAGCCATTAGTGGGGTAACTGAAATAAAATTTCTGAATATAGCATCCATCACTTAAGTTCTTTAAACTAGTTTTTAAATGTGTAACATGTGGATAACTCACAGAATTTAGTGGTTTTACATTTTCACTTTTAAACTAACTACTGTGTGTGTATATATACATATATATATTTATGTATATATACACTTTAATTCCTACTTAACAGAAGTATTTAAATTGCTCTGACACACTGAAGAAGCCATTCTATCTACAGCATTTACTGCTCAAGAGACTCTGACCCTCAGTTTCATACTATAAGGAACAGGGTTAAAAGATAACAGTATATTTATAATTTATAGGGATATATGAAGATAAACAAACTTAGATGGAAACAAAGGTGACATGATACAATAAAACATTTTGGAAAGTAGTTTTAAATTACATATTTCTAATATAAAATGTAAAAACAAATTTTTTTGCAATTACAGTTGTTCACAATCACACCTAGAAAGAAAAAAAACAACTCTGATGTCTACGTAAAAACTCTATGTGTAGGTAAAAAGAGACAATAAAAATGTTAATACAACTCTATTCTCATCAATTTTTATATATTTTTAGAGAACTGGTAAAAATATTCTCTAGAATAGTTATATTGGTATAGAATGCCAAAATTAATTGCAATTTTAAGGAACTTTTTCCTTGTAATATATTTTTCTTTTAGCAGTTTCATTTTCTTCAAGGTACATCTTCAAGTTAAAACTTGCAGTTTACTCAGTAAGGATCATTCATTCAATTAAAAATGAAGCCAAGCCTTTAAAATTTATTATTACAGGGCTTCCCAGATGGCTAATGGTAAAGAATCTACCTGCCAATGCAGGAGACACAGGTTCAATCCCTAATCCAGGAAGATCCCACATGCTGTGAAGCAACTAAACCCGTGAACCACAACTATTGAGCCTGTTCTAGAGCCCGGGAACTGCAACTACTAAAGCCCACATACCTTAGAGCCCATGCCAGTTAACTAGAGAAGCCACTCCAACTAGAGAGAAGCCCTTACTTGCTGTAAGCAGAGAAAAGCCTGTGCATCAACAAAGACCCAGTAGAGCCAAAAATAAACAAATAAAATTATTATTTTTTTTTTGAAATTAACATTAGATAAAAAAAAAAAAAAACCATCAGCTTTTGTGTTAAATTCATCCAAATCTCTCATCTTTTAAGTATTGGGTGGCTGTGTGGGGACTTAAAAAAAAAACAACCAAAAGACCAGATAATAAATTTAGATAAAACACCACTGGAAATTCTTATAACAAAACTATCTTTGCAAGAAAAAAGAAATGTGCATGTTTATGAAATATCAGAAGATATTCTAGAATGATCTCAAAATATTAAATACTAGAAAATATTGCACTCATCTATTTGGGAAACAGTTTTACCTTTGGGTTCTTGCACAATGAGGTGTGTACACTCATTCATTTTCAACTGTCCCATGTACTGTCCTCCATGCTTTACTGTGAGCTGCTGAACTGACTTCCTGTCTAAGGTACATAAGCCAGTCACACAGATTATGCAACCAAGAAAAATAGGACACTTGAAGTCTTCCATGTTTATATCAGTATATCTAGCTATTTTCCTGGGGAAAATGAACCAAAAAAAAAAAAAAAACCACCCATAAATTAAGATATCAAAACACCACATAGTTTACACTTTATCAGAAGGACAAACAGAAATAACACTAATGTTTTCCTCATTTTTTAGGAATTTGATCAATATTAAGGGAAACTGACAAGCACACTTAAAATTATACTAACTGCTCATTTGCTCAAACCATGTCTCTAATAATTAATTTCAGAGCCTCAAATAAACCTGTTTTAGGTGAAAAAATACATATATTTCAGTAACTATAAATCCATGCTGGTCAAAGCAGTGCATTTTCCAAACTTTCAAGTCTAAATTGCTAACTAAAAACTCAAAGGTTCTCTGTTGCCTACTAAAAAAAACCCAGCCTTTTAATTCTTCCATTATATTAAACAAATAATAAGCAAAGATTTTCAGCAGAATGCCAACAAAAATATCATCATTCTGCTGCCCCGGTAGGCAGATGTGCTGATGAAACAGGCTAGGAATGATGAGGATGCCAACACAGAGACATATTTAGAATATGCTGGATGGTGCTGAAAGGAAGACTGGAAAATGTCTACTTAATTTAAACAGTGGTAACTAAATACTTATTGGTTGTTAATCTAATTCTATGGGAAACTCAATTCTATCTTTTGAAATAGGCTCTAAGCTCTATGAGGCCAAGGATGCTGTCTTGTTTTGCTCTCCGGTTACCTAATGCCTAGCTCAGGACAGGTACTTAAAATGGGCTCAATTAACATTTACTGAATAATTACATCTCAGTTAATGGGTTATATACATTTATATTCAACCTTAAATATGTCCCTTTGGGGAAGAAAAACAAATACCAAAGTGGCTAAAATTTATTCTCCATCTTAACATGAGGGCATGGTATTGAAAGCTAATGCAACATAAAAGCTAGTTACCACACAGACTCTCTCAACAATTTTATCACTGTTCACTATTGAAAACAATTCTATTATCAAAGAATTTATTATTTTGTAGCTAATGCTAAGTCCATAGCCCAGTCTACCTAACAACTTATACCTTGATAATAAGAACATGTAGATTATCTTTTGTTTTCATTGGAGAGAAGAGTAATGATCCAATTTTTGTCTGAAAATAACAAATCCATAGGGGATACCATAAAACCTCCCCTAGAAAACCCATAATATGCCAAAATGATAACATTTATTCAAATCTAGAAAATATCTAAAATATCTCTTACTTCTCCTGTGACTTCTCCCAAAGTGTTTTTATCCAAGAGGGAAGCAAAATAGGTTTCTTTAGGTTTGCAGCAACTAAGTATTTTTTGCTACCAACTTCTCCTGCAATAAGGTGAGTTACTGATACGTTAAGGTCTCTGTATACGCGTCCACCCATCATTTGTACATATTTATGAACTTCTTCCTGTAGCCCCAAAAGAAAATTATTAATACAGAATCAAACAATATTTCTTCCATTTTTAAATACAATGTCCGATAAACATTGTTTGTTGTCCTTAGCTTGAATACACAAATATTTCTCAAAACTACAAGTTAAATAATTCATGAAGTTACTTTTTAGAAGATAAATATAAAGTATAAAGTTTAGAATTACCTTTATGCACATTATTTTCCTATGTTTATCTTTTGCAACTCCGTGAATTTAACTATTTTTCTTCTAGTGAACACTATATATTTTAATATACTATGAAAGACTGAGGTTGAAGCTGAAACTCCAATACTTTAGCAACCTGATGTGAAGAGCTGACTCATTTGAAAAGACAGTGATGCTGGGAAAGACTGAAGGCAGGAGGAGAAAGGGATGACAGAAGATGAGATGGTTGGGTGGCATCACTGACTCAATGGACATGAGTTTTGGGTAAACACTGGGAGTTGGTGATGCACAGGGAGGCCTGGCATGCTGCAGTCTGTGGGGTCACAAAGTCGGACATGACTGAGTGAATGAACTGAACTGATACACATACTTAAAAATATACAAATTACATACAGAATATAGAAAAAATATGTGTAAATCTCAGAATCCTATTTAAAAGACTAACTATGGTGGAAAAAGGTGACTCAAAGACAAATTCATTGATTATACAGAGAAAAAAGTGAGTTCCTTTTTAAATCAAAACAAAAAACTTTTAGTAGACAGTTTGCAATAAAAGAGTCCACTACATTCAATTTTGAAGAGAAAGCCTTTAACAAAATTCAACATCCATTTATGATAAAAACTCTCCAGAAAGAAAGCATAGAAGGAACATCAGCTCAGTTCAGTCGCGTCTGACTCTTTGAGACCCCATGAACAGCAGCACACCAGGCCTCCCTGTCCATCACCAACTCCCAGAGTCCACCCAAACCCACGTCCATTGAGTCAGTGATGCCATCCAACCATCTCATCCTCTGTCGTCCCCTTCTCCTCCTGTCTTCAATCTTTCCCAGCATCAGGGTCTTTTCCAATGAGTCAGCTCTTCACATAAGGTGGCCAAAGGAACATACCTCAACATAATAAAAGCCATACATGATAAATCCACAGCAAACATTACCCTCAATGGTGAAAAATTGACAGCATTTCCCCTAAAGTCATGAACAAGACAAGGGTGCCCACTCTCAGCACTATTCAACACAGTTTTGGAAGTTATAGCCACAGCAAACAGAGAAAAAAAAGGAAAAAAAGAAATCCAGATTGGAAAAAGAAGTAAAACTCTCACTGTTTGCAAATGACATGATCCTATACATAGAAAACCCTAAAGACACCACCAGAAAATTACTAGAGTTAATCAATGAATACAGTAAAGTTGAAGGATATAAAACTGACACACTAAAATCCCTTGCATTCCTATACACTAACAATGAGAAACAGAGAAATTAAGGAAACAATTTCATTCACCACTGCAACGCAAAGAATAAAATACTTAGGAATAAATCTACCTAAAGAAACAAAAGACCTATATATAGAAAGCTATAAAACACTGATGAAAGAAATCAAAGATGACACAAATAGATGGTGAAATATACCATGTTCAAGGATCAGAAGAATCAACATAGTGAAAATGAATATATTACCCAAAGCAATCTATAGATCCAATGGAATCGCTATCAAGCTACCAACAGTATTTTTCAGAGAACTAGAACAAATAATTTCACAACTTCTATGGAAATACAAAAAAACCTCAAATAGCCAAAGCAATCTTGAGAAAGAAGAATGGAACTGGAGGAATCAACCTGCCTGACTTCAGACTATACTACAAAGTTATAGTCATCAAGACAGTATGGTACTGGCACAAAGACAGAAATATAGATCAACGGAACAAAACAGAAAGCCCAGAGATAAACCCATGCACGTTGGACACCTTATTTTTGACAAAAGAGGCAAGAATATACAATGGAGAAAAGACAATCTCTTTAACAAGTGATGCTGGAAAAACTGATCAACCACTTGTAAAAGAATGAAACTAGAACTTTCTAACACCATACACAAAAATAAACTCAAAATGGATTAAAGATCGAAATGTAAAACCAGAAACTAGAAACTCCTAGAGGAGAACATAGGCAGAACACTCTCCGACATAAATCACAGCAGGATCCTCTATGACCCACCTCCCAGAGTAATGGAAATAAAAGCAAAAATAAACAAATGGGCCTTAATTAAAATTAAAATCTTTTGCACAACAAAGGAAACTATAAGCAAGGTGAAAAGACAGCTGTCAGAATGAGAAAATAGCAAACGAAACAACTGACAAAGAATTAATCTCAAAAATATATAAGCAGCTCATGCAACTCAATTCCAGAAAAATAAACGACCTAAACAAAAATGAGCCAAAGAACTAAACAGACATTTTCCAAAGAAGACATACAGATGGCTAACAAACACATGAAAAGATGCTCAACATCACTCATTATCAGAGAAATGCAAATCAAAACCACAATGAGGTACCATCTCACGCCAGTCAGAATGGGTGCTATCAAAAAGTCTACGAACAATAAATGCTGGAGAAGGTGTGGAGAAAAGGGAACACTCTTACACTGTTAGTGAGAATGCAAACTAGTACAGCTACTCTGGAAAACAGTGTGGAGATTCCTTAAAAAACTGGAAATAGAACTGCCATACGACCCAGCAATCCTACTGCTGGGCATAGACACTGAGGAAACCAGAATCGAAAGAGACACATGTACCCCAATGTTCATCGCAGCACTGTTTACAATATCCAGGGCATGGAAGCAACATAGACGTCCATCAGCAGATGAAAGGATGAGAAAGCTCTGGTACGTATACACAATGGAATATTCAGTTCANACCCAGCAATCCTACTGCTGGGCATAGACACTGAGGAAACCAGAATCGAAAGAGACACATGTACCCCAATGTTCATCGCAGCACTGTTTACAATATCCAGGGCATGGAAGCAACATAGACGTCCATCAGCAGATGAAAGGATGAGAAAGCTCTGGTACGTATACACAATGGAATATTCAGTTCAGTTCAATTCAGTCACTCAGTCGTGTCCGATTCTTTGCGACCCTGTGAATAGCAGCACGCCAGGCCTCCTTGTCCATCACCAACTCCCAGAGTTCACTCAGACTCATGCCTATCGAGTCAGTGATGCCATCCAGCCATCTCATCCTCAGTCGTCCCCTTCTCCTCCTACCCCCAATCCCTCCCAGCATCAGAGTCTTTTCCAATGAGTCAACTCTTCACATGAGGTGGCCAAAGTACTAGAGTTTCAGCTTTAGCATCATTCCTTCCAAAGGAATCCCAGGGCTGATATCCTTCAGAATGGACTGGTTGGATCTCCTTGCAGTCCAAGGGACTCTCAAGAGTCTTCTGCAACACCACAGTTCAAAAGTATCAATTCTTCAGTGCTCAGCTTTCTTCATAGTCCAACTCTCACATCCATACATGACCACTGGAAA
>SJYA01000424.1:591914-602446 GCA_006410615.1 Neotragus moschatus | reverse complement strand
GGTGACAATATACAACCTTGACGTACTCCTTTTCCTATTTGGAACCAGTCTGTTGTTCCATGTCCAGTTCTAACTCTTGCTTCCTGATCTGAATAGAGGTTTCTCAAGAGGCAGGTCAGGTGCTCTGGTATTCCCATCTCTTTCAGAATTTTCCACACTTTATTGTGATCCACACAGTCAAAGGCTTTGGCATAGTCAATAAAGCAGAAATAGATGTTTTTCTGGAACTCTTCTGCTTTTTCCATGATCCAGTGGATGTTGGCAATGTGATCTCTGGTTCCTCTGCCTTTTCTAAAATCAGCTTGAACATCTGGAAGTGCACGGTTCACGTACTGCTGAAGCCTGGCTTGCAGAATTTTGAGCACTACTTTACTAGCATGTGATATGAGTGCAACTGTGTGGTAGTTTGAGCACTCTTTGTCATTGCCTTTCCTTGGGATTGGAATGAAAACTGACCTTTTCCAGTCCTGTGGCCACTGCTGAGTTTTCCAAATTTGCTGGCATATTGCGTGCAGCACTTTCACAGCATCTTCTTCCAGGATTTGAAAGAGCTCAACTGGAATTCCATCACCTNTGTGGTAGTTTGAGCATTCTTTGGCATTGCCTTTCTTTGGGATTGGAATGAAAACTGACCTTTTCCAGTCCTGTGGCCACTGCTGAGTTTTCCAAATTTGCTGGCATATTGCGTGCAGCACTTTCACAGCATCTTCTTCCAGGATTTGAAAGAGCTCAACTGGAATTCCATCACCTCCACTAGCTTTGTTCATAGTGATGCTTTCTAAGGCCCACTTGACTTCACATTCCAGGATGTCTGGCTCTAGGTAAGTGATCACACCATCATAATTATCTCAGTCGTGAAGATCTTTTTTATATAGTTCTTCTGTGTATTCTTGCCACCTCTTCTTAGTTTCTTCTGCTTCTGTTAGGTCCAAACCATTTCTGTCCTTTATCGAGCCCATCTTTGCATGAAATGTTCCCTTGGTGTCTCTAATTTTCTTTAAGAGATCTCTAGTCTTTCCCATTCTGTTGTTTTCCTCTATTTCTTTGCATTGATTGCTAAGGAAGGTTTTCTTATCTCTTCTTGCTATTCTTTGGAACTCTGAATTCAGATGTTTATATCTTTCCTTTTTTCTTTTGTTTTTCACTTCTCTTCTTTTCACAGCTATTTCTAATGCCTCCTTAGACAGCCATTTTGCTTTTTTGCATTTCTTTTCCATAGGCATGGTCCTGATCGCTGTCTCCTGTACAATTTCACAAACCTCAGTCCATAGTTCATCGGGCACTCTATCTATCAGATCTAGGCCCTTAAATCTATTTATCACTTCCACTCTATAATCATAGGTCATACCTGAGTGGTCTAGTGGTTTTCCCTAATTTCTTCAGTCTGAATTTGGCAATAAGGAGTTCATGATCTGAGCCACAGTCAGCTCCCAGTCTTGTTTTNGTGGTGATCCCTGTCTCCTGTACAATGTCACGAACCTCCGTCCATAGTTGTTCAGGCACACTATCTATCAGATCTAGTCCCTTAAATCTATTTCTCACTTCCACTGTATAATCACAAGGGATTTGATTTAGGTCATATCTGAATGGTCTAGTGGTTTTCCCTACTTAATTCAATTTAAGTCTGAATTTGGCAATAAGGAGCTCATGATCTGAGCCACAGTCTGCTCCTGGTCTTGTTTTTGTTGACTGTATAGAGCTTCTCCATCTTTGGCTGCAAAGAACATGATCAATCTGATTTTGGTGTTGACCATCTGGTGATGTCCATGTGTAGAGTCTTCTCTTGTGTTGTTGGAAGAGGGTGTTTGCTATGACCAGTGCATTTTCTTGGCAAAACTCTATTAGTCTTTGCCCTGCTTCATTCCGTATTCCAAGGCCAAATTTGCCTGTTACTCCAGGTGTTTCTTGACTTCCTACTTTTGCATTCCAGTTTCCTATAATGACAAGGACATCTTTTTTGGATGTTAGTTCTAAAAGTTCTTTAGGTCTTCATAGAACCATTCAACTTCAGCTTCTTCAGCATTACTGGTTGGGGCATAGACTTGGATTACTGTGATATTGAATGGTTTGTCTTGGAAATGAACAGAGATCATTCTGTCATTTTTGAGACTGCATCCAAGTACTGCATTTCAGACTCTTTTGCTGACCATGATGGCTACTCCATTTCTTCTGAGGTGTTCCTGTCTGCAGTAGTAGATAAAATGGTCATCTGAGTTAAATTCACCCATTCCACGCCACTTTAATTCGCTGATTCGTAGAATGTCGACGTTCACTCTTGCCATCTCCTGTTGGACCACTTCCAGTTTGCCTTGATTCATGGACCTGACATTCCAGGTTTCTATCCAATATTGCTCTTTACAGCATCGGACCTTGCTTCTATCACCAGTCACATCCACAACTGGGTATTGTTTTTGCCTGGCTCCATCCCTTCATTCTTTCTGGAGTTATTTCTCCACTGATCTCCAGTAGCATATTGTGTACCTACTGACCTGGGGAGTTCCTCTTTCAGTATCCTATCATTTTACCTTTTCATACTATTCATGGGGTTCTCAAGGCAAGAATACTGAAGTGGTTTGCCATTCCTTTTTCCAGTGGACCACATTCTGTCAGACCACTCCACCATGACCCGCCTATCTTGTGTGGCCTCACAGGGCATGGCTTAGTTTCATTGAGTTAGATGAGGCTGTGGTCCATGTGATTAGATTGACTAGTTTTCTGGGTCTCCTGCATTGCAAGCAGACACTTTCCCGTCTGAGCCACCAGGGAAGTCTCACAGTGAGCAAACATTGCTGTATAAATGGAGCCACTATACTTGCTCAAGCAGGGTTGCCACAGACCTTCAACCTGTTTAAAAAAAATGCAATATATGCAAAGTGAAATAAAGCCAAACAAAATAAAATGAAGTACACTTGTTTAGACATAAGCCAGTAACTTCACCAGTTAGATCTCTTAGATTAGTTCTAGGGATAGAAACTTGATTTAGGGATAGAAACACACTTTAAGGCATGGAATCATGTCTTAGAAATAGTTTAGGTCAAATACTTTATTTATTTAAGCCTACAAAACTGAAAACACATTAACATTAATAAACTGTTCCTTAGTAACAAGTATTTCATGTAGAATAGCTTATTTCTTCTTCATCAGATACTGACACACTGTTCAAGCATTCCTAAATGATCTAATGTACTCAATCACTGTGATCTGGATTTAAAATACAGTGCAGCTAGTAAATACTGACTCAGAAAACTAATAACCTCAGCTAGATTGTTAATAAATAATAAAACACTTGTATGTGTGCATGCTTCAGTCATGTCCAACACTTTGAGACCCAAGCATTGCACCTTGCCAGGCTCCTCTGTCAATGGCATTTCCCAGACAAAAATACTAGAGTGGGTTGCCATTTCCTCCTCCAGGGGATCTTCCCAACGCAGTGATCAAACCCTCTTCTTAGGCACTGGCAGGAAGATTCTTTACCACTGAGCCACCTGGGAAGAAGATAAATTACCTAAAATAAATGCTATCTTCCTTATATATACAGGGTTTCCCTATATGTAAGTGCATGAAAAGCAGGTTTGATCCCTTGGCTGGGAAGATCCTCTCAAGGAGAAAATGACAACACACTCTAGTATTCTTGCCTGGGAAATTCCATGGACAGAGGAGCCTGGCAAACTACAATCCATGCGGTCGCAAAAGAGTCGGACACAATTTAGTGACTAAACAACAAGAAACAAATATAACCCATAATTAATAAAAATTCTATAGAGTACCAGCTATAGGTCAAGTAATGTTCTTTGTCCTTAACAAATAAAATAATTGCAATCCTATCAGATAATTACTTTTCACTGGTGAGCAAACTAAGACTCTTCCAATTGATCTTCCCAATACCGTAACACATCATAAGGGGCAGATTAGTCTAACTGCAAGGTTCACACTCCTGTCCACTGCTGCTGCTGCTGTTGCTGCTAAGTCACTTCAGTCGTGTTGAACTCTGTGCGACCCCACAGACGGCAGCCCACCAGGCTCCCCCGTCCCTGGTATTCTCCAGGCAAGAACACTGGATTGGGTTGCCATTGCCTTCTCCAGTGCATGAAAGTGAAAAGCGAAAGGGAAGTCACTCAGTCATGTCCGACTCTTTGCAACCCCACAGACTGCACCCTACCAGGCTCCCCAGTCCATGGGATTTTCCAGGCAAGAGTACTGGAGGGGATGCCATCGCCTTCTCCATCCTATCCACTACTCCTCTACAATAAATGTGAAAAACAAATTTTTTTCTTAAGTATGTTTTATGTTCTCCTAAAACACAGTGTATTACAATGTTGATTATGTTGCTTCAGTTCAGTTCAGTTGCTCAGTAGTGTCTGACTCTTTGCGACCCCATGAATCACAGCACGCCAGGCTTCCCTGTCCATCACCAATTCCCAGAGTTCACTCAGACTCGCGTCCATCGAGTCAGTGATGCCATCCAGCCATCTCATCCTCTGTCGTCCTCTTCTTCTCCTGCCCCCAATCCCTCCCAACATCAAAAACTTTTCCAATGAATTAACATTATGTTGCTTAGGCAAAACTAATTCTCTATGAAGTCCACCCTGTGCCACTTGTAATTAGCCAACTGTAAATTACGATAGTCTGAATAGATTCATCTCTGCTGATCATTTTTAAACCAGAAGAGAACATTGAAAACATATTTTATACATTGAATTTGGATTTTGCAATGCATATTTCATACCAAGTAATCATTAGCTATAATTCAAACTATACATTAGTTACAAAATTTGCTTAATAAGGTATAATTCTGAGAATTGAATCTTGTCTATTTTTTCATTCTCATGTGAAAAGAGAAGTAAAAATATTAAATTTCTTTGGGAAGTTCCTAAAAAATAAAAATTAATTTTAATCCAATAAGATTTACAATAAAATAAATCTTTGGGCTTTCCAGGTTGCACTAGTGGTAAAGAACCTGCCTGTCAATGCAGGAGACATAAAAGATGCAGATTTAATTCCTAGGTCAGGAAGATCCCCTGGAGGAAGAAATGGCAACCCACTCCAGCATTCTTGCCTGGAGAATCCCATGGGCAGAGAACCCTGGCGGGCCACAGTACATGGCTCACAAAGAGTCGACATGACTGAAGAGACTTAGCATGCAAACAAACCTTTGGTTACACTCTTGATTTTTAATTTCTCAATCCTAAGGAGGGGTTCACACTTAACTAGCTCATCTTTAACATTCTTTCAATAATCTCAAAAGTAAATTTAGAAATTAGAAAGTAGCAGGTGAGAATAGACCTAAATTACACCAGAACAAATTATATTTCTGCATGTAAAGCTTATTAAAGAAGAAAAACAGTTATTTTGAAAACCTGTATAATTTGATTTGATATTAAGGTTTTTGCCAAAGGATGTCCACAATATTTCTTTAATGTTGTGTTTTGCTTAGAGTGAGGTACAGATACAAATGAACTCATTTCCTTTACAAGGTATAAGTTCATAAATCTACAACTCTGTGTTAGGATATACATGATGGAAAAGTTACACAGTTTTGCCTCTGAGATTCATTTTATATTTTTCAGATCCCTAGTCAATATCCCTTTGAGAATATCTTTAATATGAATGGTAAAATTAAGAAATATTCTTATATCATAATAAAAGTAAACAAAACTTGGAGAAAGGTCGGTAAATATTTGACTATAATAAGTGAAAATAAATCTCAAAGTTTCTAGAAACAAATGATTTCCACAGAAATGCTTGCTCTCTAGAGACAATTAAAATTGTTTTAATTTGGGTCAAACCAATTAAAATATTAATGTTTGTTTGTTGAGTTCAAAGAATATAAAAATAATTTGTGGCCCATTGACACTTTTGAAATAAAGTAAATTAGCCCTCTAAAACTGTCAACGCTTTAGTAGAGTTTTAAATTTTTCAAGGAAGCAAAAATTCATCATCACATCACAAAATTAATTCCACTGACTGGCAAAATGCTAAGATGAGTTATATTAATTACTTAGAAGGGTATGTGATATAATATTTTTGCAAATCTGTGAAAAGAAAATTATTGTTCCTTTTTGAGTCAGACTCCCATCCTATAAAAATGCTTAACCCTTTCACTTAATTCAGAAAATATAATGTATTTGATGCTGTATTACATAGGGTTAATCCATTCTCCACAGTGAAGTGCACAAATTTTAGCAATAACATATTCTGTTCCACTGTCATCCGTATAAAATATTGTTTACACTCCAGGACTATTGCTTCAGGAAATTATTGATGAGAGCAGCTGCTCCTTCAGAAGAGAAGTAGAAAAGTCCTTTCTGTCCAACCAGGGGCACTTTCAGTCCCTTGCTTTATCTCTATGGCACAGAAGCAAGCAAGATTGGATTTCAGACTTTGAATATAAAAAAAAAAAAAAAATGAAATGAAATAAAAATCTTTAGAAAGAAACTCTTTAAAAACTTCACTTGGGAACTTTTGTCAAGCTCTGAGCCATCTCCCTTTACTCAGAATGCTTTGTTAAAAATAAAATGAAAAGCAGAGCTTAAGCTATACAGAGTGATCGGCATCCAACTTCAAATGCAACTCACTGCTACTGAACTGAACATTGTAATTGCAATTATAACTCTACACTGGTTCATGCATAAATTATTCAAATTCTGGCAATAGATTATTCAAACATTATCTCTCAAGAAATGCTTCTGAAAGCTCACTAACAATTTTACCACGACCCTTTACTAACAAATGCGCTGCAATTAAAATTTTAATGTATTTTTTAGACCCTGAAGTGGTCAATAAAATTGTTTTAACATAAATCTATTTTTAGCTGTAATACACTATTAAAAACGTTTCTCTTGTCCAATCTCAAAATAGTCAACACTCTGAAAAGAAAAGGTTGAGAGTTTATCTACATTGTTCAGACTGAGTATTCAGTTGCAGTTCAGTCGCTCAGTTGTGTCCAATTCTTTGTGACCCCATGAATTGCAGCACACCAGGCCTTCCTGTCCATCACCAACTCCTGGAGTTCACTCAGACTTATGTCCATCGAGTCCGTGAAGCCATCCAGCCATCTCATCCTCTGTCGGCCCCTTCTCCTCTTGCCCCCAATCCCTCCCAGCATCAGAGTCTTTTCCAATGAGTCAACTCTTCGCATGAGGTGGCCAAGCAGACTGAGTATATGTGCTTCAAAAGACTAACATCTTTTATAAAAGTATGAAAAAAATGAGATTCTCGATTACCGTTAAAATGTCTACAATGCCAATTTCATATAACCTAACTGGTTTTCCCATCATGATGCATAAAACCATATTTTCATTAAGAAAAAAAAAGTTGAATCAACCATTAGAATAAGTTGCAGCTGAGTTCTAAAGTTAATCATTTAGACCTGGCTTTTGTCCAGGTCATAAAATTCATAAATCCTGAGATATGTTGTTGTTCATGCTATAGACTATATGAATTGCCTAAGGACTATTTAATACATAATTTACACGGACATACCTGGGATCCCTGACGGCTTTCCCTGAGCATTGCATCAAGTCAGTAGCATAGAATGGTTTCTCAACTATTGTTGTCTGATCCATCATTACTGTCACTTACAGTAATCTTAAATTAGTGCATTTTTTAAAAATAAAGAGACAATAAAGGTTTACTGCTTAACCTCTGAACAAAGAACTGATTACTTATCTTCTGAAAAGTTCAGAATCTAATCTTATTTTTCCCATGACTGGGTCTTTTAAACTAACTGCTTCTCATTGATCTGAGCAGTTCTTAGCCCTGTTGCTGTGCCAAGCATTGGGGCAGCTGAAATATCTAGACTGGCTTCATCTATCTCACATGATCAGAAAATATTTATGTAAGAGTTAAAAATCATGATATGATCTCTTCTTGTTATATGTGCATGTGCGCTAAATCGCTTCAGCTGTGTGCAACTTTTTGAGATGCTATGGACTGTATGTAGCCCACGAGGCTCCTCTGTCCATGAAAGTCTCTAGGCAACAATACTGGTGTGGCCCTCCTCCAGGGGATCTTCCCAACTCTGGGATCAAACCCAAGTCTCCTGCATTGGCAGGCAGGTTTGTTTGTTTTTAACTACTACCACTACCTGGGAGACTTCATTCTTGTTATATAAATGTTCAAATATAAATGTTCCTTTGTCGTGGCTATACAGACAACAAGGTATCAAGAAATTGTCTTGTTACTCATTACCTATATTGCTTAACCTTTGGATTTAACTTTTTCTTCCATAACTGAATAATGTATGCCTATCCTCTCTGGGTGAAAAGCGGAGGATTGTGCTTTGTCTTACAATGTCCTCCTACAGAAGAAAAGGATCTATCTGCTGGTCCTACTAGCTGTCATTCTGCCAGCACAGCAGAGATGCACAGCATATACAACATAAATTTCTGTCTATATGTCTATATTTATACTCCACATCATTCCATGAAAGATTCCAGCATGTTTTACAGGAAAATATGCTTTACTCTAAGATGAAACAAAATATATTTTGGCACTATAACTAAATAAAAACAAGAGCAGTGAGAGAGCAGGAATACAATTTGAAAAAAAAAATAGTCATAATAACTACATTAATTTGGATATAATTTAAGGTTCAGACCGGGAAGAATGAGGTGAACATGATCAGCTTCCTAAAGACTCAATAGTTTCTGTAAGACTTAAAAACACACAAAGAGACATTGCTTTGCCTAGTTAAAACCATGACCAATATCTGATTTTTCTTTCTCAGTGAACGGAGCCAAGAACACAAAAAGGTAGCACTAGCCAGAAGGTAACCTTGAAGAAAGTGCCTTGAAATGGTAGTTATGATTCTACAGTAATAAGAAGAAGCCTGCAGCCTTATTTTTATCCTGTTTATGAAGCCCTATGGCAGGGAAGGAGGGAAGATGCAGATTAAGGGTATGCCATAAACTAGTCAATGCACAAGTATGAAATGGATATGAAACTATTAGCAGAATTTTTGCTGCCAGCAAAAAGAAATTCATGTGTATAGAAAATGCAGTTTATTAGTCAGGACTCTATGAGAAGCAAAAGAAATCCATAAAATTCTGTCTTCATCATTCTTTTGTTACTCAAAAAATTAAATTGCCACGGAAACCTTGCATATCAAAATCATATTTATCATTATTCAAACACATTAAGAACAAAAGAACTAGAAAGTATATTTCAAAGAAATAAATAGCCTTAATTTTCTCCTTTCAACTTTGCTGGAGAATAAAGTGATTAGATTTCGGATTTGCATTAATGAATAATTTAGGAGTTATGAAGAAGACACTAATTGTTGATGGAACAACCTCTGCTGAAGAACACTATTTAAATAAGCAGAGTGCCTCAGGGTATTTTTGTCAGTCTAAAGAGAGCCATTTTATTTCACTCTAGGAACTTCTACAGTTCAGTGTTGCATTAATTGAAAGAGTTTTAGGCAGCACAGTTGCTTGTGCATATCAATGGAAAATCTCAATAGAAATATTATTTCTGGTTTTTAGATAAAAAATAAAAGGGTAACAGATCACATGGGACAGTTACAAACAAAAATAGGGGAAAACCATAAAAAATTTTACAAAAGAGCCATTGTCCCAACAGTATTACATACTGTATAACATAGTCTGTAGTTACATCAATTGATAATAAACTAATTGTCTGTAAAAAAACAAGTCACTTTACCTTTAATCCAACAAGGAGACGCCCTCAGTCCTCATAGTTACTGAGTGCCTACTGTATATGAGATGATTTTCTAGACACAGAAGACAAAGAAGCCTCTAGATTTTTACAAATCATAACAGTTCACCAATATTAAATGTACTTCAAGAAATGAGCACCAAATTGGAAAGGAACATTGTTTTGAATCTTTGCATTTCTACGACTTAGGTTTTGCAATCCTGAAATTTTTAATAAAGAAAAATAAATGTGTTTTTAGACAACAAATAGAGAATAACTATATTATCATTTCTTTTTAAAATATTAAGTTATTTTAATTGGAGGTTAATTACTTTACAATATTGTATTTGTTTTGCCATATATCAGTATGAATCCACCACAGGTATACACGTGTTCCCCAACCTGAACACCCCTCCCTCCCCGTACCATCCCTCTGGGTCTCTCAGTGCACCAGCCCCAAGCATCCAATATCATGCCTCGAACTTGGACTGGATATTTGTTTCATATATGATATTATACATGTTTCAATGCCATTCTCCCAAATCATCCCACCCTCTCCCTCTCCCACAGAGTCCAAAAGAAGGTTCTATACATCTGTGTCTCTTTTGCTGTCTCACATACAGGGTTATCGTTACCATCTTTCTAAATTCCATATATATGTGTCAGTATACTGTATTGGTGTTTTTCTTTCTGGCTTACTTCACTCTGTATAATAGGCTCCAGTTTATTCCACCTCATTAGAAATGATTCAAATGCATTCTTTTTAATGGCTGAGTAATACTCCATTGTGTATATGTACCACAGCTTTCTTATCCATTCATCTGCTGATGGACATCTAGGTTGCTTCCATGTCCTGGCTATTATAAACAGTGCTG